>OMNV01029396.1:62235-73264 GCA_900303265.1 Brotula barbata
CGGATGCAGAATGGGACAGAGATATTTCATCCTGCCGTGTTTACTAAAAACATGGCAGAAATTTCAGACAGTGAGTGGAAACTTCATCTGTCAGGTGATGAACAATCTAACTGGAGCATCTACATCTGCTTTGTATACTGTATGTTGCACGTCAAAGGTAAAGTTAATACCTTTATAATGTAAAGGTAAAGTTAATACCTTTATAATACAGTATAAAGGTAAAGTTAATACCTTTATAATGTAAAGGTGAAGTTAATACCTTTATAATGTAAAGGTAAACTTAATACCTTTATAATGTAAAGGTGAAGTTAATGCCTTTATAATGTAAAGGTAAACTTAATACCTTTATAATATAAAGGTAAACTTAATACATGAGTTAGATGTTTTGATGAACATCCTGTTTATAACATTTCTAATAATTCAAAGTTAGGTCTTTCATTTATTGTCTTGATTGTTTTCCTCACATAAAGAGGAAGCGAGAGCAGCTCGAGATTTAGGTTGTAAGACCGACAGCAGAGCAGCCCTGTGATCTGGGTCTAACCGCCTGGATGGTGCAGTGAAAGTAGAGATAACCAATTAATGGGATGTTGCCAATTGGGTAGCTAATGGCGCCCTCCTGTGGTCATAGTAATAAACACCAATTCTGGGAGTAAATGAAGGGAGAAATTGCATTTCCTGGAGCATTATTGCAAATGTACAAGTGGTTAACCTCCTGTAACCTTGGCATCAAATCAGCCCACAAAGCACAAGCAGTTTATGGATACTGCAGACACACAGGCTGCAGCGGTAATGAGAGTCAAGGAGGAACACAGGAGGAGGTGAACTGGAGGGGCAATCTTCATTTTAGTCAGCCTGTCTTCATCATAGGAGATACACCGAATCAGTTAAACATCATTATACTGCAGAAGTACTGAGATAAAAGGAGAAGAGAAATGATGCAAATTGTGGCTTTTCAAGCTACAAGCAAAAAAAACAAACCCCCAGCTTACTAAATCAAAGCTACTTTAAAGGGCAATATTAAACATTTCAACTGTTAAACTCTCAAAGCAAACAATCAGTAAAATGTGTCAAACTACATAAACTATAATATATATATATATTCTGTCTGTGTTTCTCTCTGCCGTTTATTCCATAACAATTAAAACTACCATTTTTTTGAAAACCTTTTATGTCTTAATAAAATATGAGCATAGGTACAACAACAAAAACTAAATAATCAATTTTGTTACGCATTTATAGACTCGATTATAATTTCAATATTGAACGTAAAAGGTTTGAGCACTGGTAGCTTTTTACTGTGCTGCATAGCTACTTTCTGCCAAAAATAATAAGTTACTGGAAAAGCTACAATGTGTTGAAAATAGCTGTTCTACTCTAAAGCTATTTTAGTACGTTTATACTCATAAGTGACAGGATGAATTGGTAACTGAGACTAGTTAAAGCAAACAGTTCAGTTATTTGAGGGATTTTGGATACATTTAATGTTCCTTTTCACTTAAATAAACCATTAGAAAAGGCACGAGGCAGTCTCATGTTATCAGTCGTATACTGGATGTCATCAGACATAATGATATTTTTGAGGTAATAAGAACTTTATATTTCTGTGAATGAAAAGTGAGTAACATCCATTGTGCCAATCACTCTGTTACTACAGCGTTTAAAGTATTCAATTACGCGAGGGCTGAACCTCGGCTCCGATTGGTCCGCTGTGTGTGATGTCACGAGAAGAGGCGGGGCATCTCGCTTTGATTGGCACCGTGCTCACTGGTAGTCTGCTGCGGGACCAGGACAGACAGCTGAGGGGGGTCTGAGTGTCCAACTGGGACGGTTGGTGGACTACCGCGAACTCGCACGCCCGGTTCCCAGGTGAGTCACGGCTCGGGGTCACGGACGAGACTCGTGGGTTGGACGTTCATTCATGCGGTGGCGTTGAACGGAAGGAAAGGACACTTTGCCGTGTTTCGGTGCAGTGGACTTGGACAGAGGGGAAGGTTTGCCCCCCCTGTCGACGCGCCGCGCTTTGTTAACGCGCACCCACGGCGCGCTGGCCGTCTGACGCGCTCTCTTCCTCTTTCCTACCTTCGCTACGGCGGCGGGTTGTGGCCGTTAAGTGTGCGCACGCCACAATGGCTCGGATGGGTAACAAAAATGGCCGCACGTGTGGCGAGATCGGTGTGAATTTACAGTTGTCTGGTCAGCCGAAGCGGCGCGAGCGTTTGGCACGGATGTAGCGCGTGGAACGGACGCGCGGCTCCGGCGCACGGATGTGGCCGTGCGTCACAGCCGTGGCACGGACCCGCGCGGGGTCAGCGCGTGAGCACTGACAGCATGAGAGGTTGTCCCGAAACGATGGACTGCGACGTCTCGGTGGATTGCGCCAAGTGGGGCATTTTGGCGCGTTTTGGAACCTGGAAACACTTTTGTACTACAAGAAGCACAGATACGGTCCCGAACGACAGCGGAGAAGGACGCGGGTGGCTCACTGGCACGGGCGGCGCTGCCAGACGGTGTTATTGATTTTTATATTCTGTCCTCCACTCAGATGCTTGAGTGCACATCCAATAATAATGAACTAACATGATGTCAAATCCTCTTTGTACGAGCACTTAATCGAAATATAAAACCATGAACCTGTCAGAACAGACCACAGTGAATAATGGGACTTCCTGAGGAGGGCTGGTGGGGAGGAGAGGGGGTCACTTGGCAAGGCTTATAAACTGTTTATCCTTGTGCACGTGATGGGGGAAGCCCATGTACACAGGCAGCATCCTTGGGGGATCCTCCAGGGAGGGTCTGGGATAGGCCACCGGACAATTCGGAGGGCCGCTGAGGATCTTGTTGCATCCAAACTAGAGTTTATGGATCTTTCTCTCTTCCTTTTCATCGTTTAATCAGATTTGTCTAAGCTAATAAGAGGAACAAAAGGAGGAAAGGAAGGAGACCGATTACAGCGTTTAGTGCATTAGAGCAAATCTGCAACCAGAAAATCCAGTCAGGCTTAGGAGTCACGGTCCAGGATGACCTGTATTGTTCTGCTGAAGTATGTGGAATAATAACCAGGGTACAAACCCAAGCTGTCAGCGCTCGCGTGCTCAGGAGAGAACACGAATTTCAGGTTGAACGTGTGCTCACTCAGGCTCCCTTCGTCGGACGTAATGGGAGTTGTCAGCGAGTCGTTCAGAGGCCGAGCCCGAACGCTCTCAGATGCTGCGAGTTTTCCATTATTAATACGCAGCAAGACAGAACAGGAGGGAGACAGAGAGGAGCAGAGTGTGAGTCAATGAGCAACAGAGAACAAACACGCTGTTATCTACACACACACACCAACAATTAACTCTCTCTCTCCCCTGCACCAGGCCTGCTGTAAGTGTAACGCTGACCCCAGCATACTCTCCATGAGCTGACAGGCAAATAAACAACCGGCTGACCAAACCAGAAAGAAAAGAGAGAAAAGAGAATTATGTTGATCTGAGCTGAACTTTGTAGGAATCACTACAAGCCAAAAGTATTTGGCAGCTTTTCCCCCCCGCAGCCCAGTGCTGATTCATCAGATCACTAAGGCCTTAAAGGGGTACAAGGCTGCCGACAGACTATGAAACTCACTTCATAAAATAGGTTGTTTAGAACACACTTCCTGTTGTCTGTGAGTGTTGAGTCGCATCAGAAAACTCCACAGAGAACGAACTAAAAAAGATGGGAAAGGTGACCGAGGTATCTGGGACAGGGATGAGAGGATAAGAGCGCGTTTAATCAGACATGGAGCATTCTGGGAGTTCACCGCATCAGGGTCCTGTTTATGTTTACTGGGATTCAGCATCCCAGGGAATTTGGAAATGGAGTTTTCCAGGCCTGGAAGAAGACACGAGAAGTGATTTAACATCGGAGGATAGAAGAATTCTGGAGAATTGAGATAGGGGCTCATAGGCCTGGTGCGGTGTCACCATAGTAACCGTCTGGTGTCATCTATAGGCGAGGCATTGATGCAAACTGCTGTTTATGACAAATCTCCTATTGGGCCTACGGAGCCCAGATGGAGCGTGCTGGGGAAACTGTGATAGGAAACATCTGTATTATCTAAATTTTATACAAAGTCTAACTGTTACAAATGAAAGTATGTCGTGCGAGCGGTTAGGAGGAGGTTACGTTCGTTTTAAAACACTGCACCGGACGTTTAGGTTCATTTAGGTTAGTTTGAAGCCATGGAAACTCCAACTCCCTTCCCTTACGCTCGCCCCTGTCGGGATGAAGGCAAACTCGGGAACACCGTCCTCTTCCCTCCGTCCGGCCTCCGCTCATCTCTTTTCCCTTTTCACATTTTGCACCGCCTCTCCCCCCTGCAGCCCTCCCTCACTCTTTCATTCTCACTAATCGGTCAGTAGCAGGATGCCGGGAAGGGAAGAATCTGAAAAGAAGCAGGGCACGGCCGTGTGACGAGTTAAATTATGTCACGACGTGCTCATTAAGATCGCCACGCATTAAAAGCGCCAAAGGGCTTTGACGCGCCACAGACAGGCGTGTAATTATATCCGCCAAAGCACAGACTTCCCACCAGCTGTAACAGCGTTAAGGAGCGGAATGAATTAATTTGGGCGAGCGATGGATGCAGCGAAAGTGCCGTGACCTTAGGACGGATGTGTTTGTGTTAAAAGGTAATAATTCAGATTATAATGTCAGGTGAAAGGTGAGTACGTGCTTACCGGGAACATGAATCAGGAGAGCTGCAGTAAATGCTGCATTCAGACAAACTGCTGCTGAGAACGTGCAGATTTCACCAAAAGGCCTCTGGAGTCTGAAGTCAGTTTTTGCTGTTTGAGTTTCATGGATTTTGACTTTTATTTGTTACTTTAAAAGCGTCTGGGGGAAAAAAAAACCACTTAACTTTACAGGATTTCAGAGTTCTGCTGGTGAAAAATTGCCATTTTTCTGTGGAAGAGTCCTGGGCGATATGGCCTTAAACGTTAGAATACTGATCGATAATAGTATCTTAACCTCTTAAACCTCTTACCTAATTTCCAGCCGGGTATTAATAAAGTAATAAAGTATTTCTAAAGGCGGAGGTAACCATCGATGGGGAAGTCTTAGTAAAATTTTAGCGAGATGCCCAAAGTTTCCAAAGACACCAAATATATTGGGATGCATTTAGTATGAAATGATACAAAATTCAAGGGTAACTAAAACTACCACAGCTTTTAAACTGAAGGTGAACCTGAGGTTACTGAAATACATCGTAGGATTTTTATCAATATTTAAACCATTCCGAGTTTTTAACGCCTTTTTTTATGTGGCATACTGAATTATGAATTCATTGCTAAAGTGAACAGCGGATTTAATGTATCGAAAATCCTTTAAATAACCCTAAAGTGGACTCAGTTACCCATTAGCTTGCCGGGGTTTAAGGGGTTAAAGGACGTGAGATGATACACACGTTTGTGATCGACATTATGGTGATATTGATGTGAGATGATGTGACCTACATAAGGTTTGGAGGCAGAAGGTGATGGGGAGTTTATCACTAGGTTATCACAGGCATATGTCCACATTCTGTCTCTCACACACACACACACACACTGCACCCCCCCCACTGTCTGGTGCCCTTCTACCACAGAATGAAGTCACACACTGGGAGCGCTCTAGCTGTGCTCAGCAAACTTACTAATTGCCGTTTGCTACCGATGGAGTCGGAGGATGGGTTGTCCCATGGCGGGGACATCTGTGAGACGGAGCTCCACTTTGGTCTCCTTTGTGATTCTCAAGTCACTGAGAGGAACGGATAGTGACGTCCGCTCTGACAGCCGTGTCCCTGCGGCCCTGAGTGTGGTAGGAGAAAGAGAGAGGAGTGGAATGGGGCCGACATTTGTCTGCCATGAATGGAATCAGTCCTGGAGGTCCAGGCCTTGGGTCTTTGTATTTTTAGTAAGTGGAGTTTATGGCTGTAAGGATTGAAGTGTGCATTCTCCTTCCAGTAGCAGGAGCCATTTTTCCTTTTAGACAGGCTAGTCTAAGATCTCCTGGCAAACATCTCATCCTCTGCTTCTTCCTCATCCTTCGCCGATGAGCTGTGGCAATTTGGCACACAATAAAAGTGACACTTGTGAGGCTGTGGCCTGTTGTTTTCTCCATTACCGCTGTGCAGACGGGAGGAGCTTCCTGCACTGTGACTCCAAAGCACTATGGGACATGTTAAATCTGAATAAGTGGAGCCGGGCTGCTGATGCTTACATGTGCGTGTCAGGGATGATCTTTTGCCTTTTTGCACAAAAACACTCTGATCCTCCATTAATCCCTGTCCATCATCTCACTGCTTGGCAACCGGAGCTTTACTTGCGTTTCGTCCTCTCCACTGGACAGGTCAGAGGCGGACAGGATCGCTGGAAACCACTTCCTGGTTTTGTGTTCTAACTGTGAGAAAGAACACGCTGACTGTTGAAAAACATAATTGCCTATTGTAACCCATTTCTCAGTCCTTGGGACGTCCTTGGTTTGTGTGAATGTGTGCGCTCACACTCACACACATTCACACACACACACACACACACACATCTATTCTATGTAAAGAAAATTCCCAGAAAGGATTTGTGGACATTTAGAGCGGAGCTACAGTCACCAGAGGTTTCTAGAAACAATAGAAAAGGGAGTACGAAGGTGTTTGCATTCAGACGATCGCTCCTCGCCCTCCTCTCTCTCAACGCGTCTTTTTCTTCCCCTCTAATCCTCCCATCTTTTGCAGACTCGAGCCTCTCTTCCCATAACCATCTAATCTGGAAGGATCGATGCTTATCTCCTTCAAGACTCCTTATGTGTGTTTTATCTCCCCTGTGCGACTCCGACCCGGATCGCCTCAACTCTCGCTCAACCCCTCAGCGAGACCATCCATCCGTTTTCAGTCTCCACTCTTCCCTCTCGGACTTTTGATCGGTCAGCGGCCCAGGCTGCTGCTCCGTGATGCGGATGATTCAATGAGGGATTGCTCAGATTACTTTGTCTCCATTAACATTCTTCGGAGGAATATCTTTCACTTTCAATGAGCGTGCGGCGCCTGATTGTAATCTGTGTTTTGTAATGAAATGACCTCTCCAGCCTTGAGCTCTCTCTCTCTCTCTCTTCCTCTCAGGCAATAAAGGACCAATTATACGTCTAAAATGATGGACGATCTTTGCGTGGGAACACCTGCGTAGAATATGGAGTGAGTCAGTCTTTAATCAGTTTGATTAGTGGACTCATCTTCTATAAACTGAGGGAAAAATTTGACTTTTACCTCATCCGTGGAATGTTCGCTCTGATTTTTATTCAGTTCAGTTTGTTCTTCTTCTTACCCATTCTTCTTTCCATCCTATTAGACCATCTCAAAACATATTTTGGCTATGGGAAAGGACAGGATGGGGGGGGGGATGGCATGAGCCGGACCATGGAGCTTAGATTGACTGAAGAGTGTGTTTGGACACGTTTATACTATCAGAGAGGGTAATACTTCACATTTCATGACATTTATGTTCTTACACACGATTTAACGCAGAGGGAGGGGTTGAACGACACATAAAAACCCATCTGAGGGCGAGAGAGAGAGAGAGAGAGAGATGAAGCATGTAAGAGTGATAATCTGGAGTTTTGCGGGTGAGTGCAGGCGTGGCTTAATTGCAGTCGCACCGTGTCATCATTTTTTGATAGCTTGCATTTTCCAACGGTCCATTTCACCAAAGGACCCTCAGTGCACCGAGGATGAGCTCAGCACTGTCCTATCAATGCAGTTCAATTAGACAGCTAACGGTTTAAATGCCAAAAAAAAAATCACATAATGACATTTTGGCCCAGTTTTTATATATACTTAATACGAAAACATAATTAAAGCAGGGAAAGAAGAATGACTGCTTTGGCAAACTCACGGCAGTCAGCTGGATTATAGCACGACGATGGCTCTGTTCCTATATATTAGCATTAACAATCACAAGCTACACACACACAAAGGCGTAAGAAACTCATTATATTTAGATTTATGAGGTCCGTAATTGTAATCGTTACTTTTCATAGCTGTGGGATTTTCCATTTCTGTCGAAATGATCTTCATTCTGGATCATTTAATAAAGAATTCCCAGAATGCATCCTAACCCTTTTGGTATATTTGGAATATGTCAGCATCACACTGGGATTTAAAGTAAACGTATTTTCTCACCGCAGTATGAGAAGCTTACAGTGTCAGAAATCAAACTGAACTGTAATGCACACACACACACACACACACACACACACACACACACACACGTGCGCTCGCAACATGAACATATCATCATTTTAAAACTATAAACAGGTAAACAGGCAAGAAGTTGAATAGTCTTGGTTTCCACTGACATTATATGTCTTTATGATATTTATGTTGTATATATACATATATATATATATGATGATGGTATTGATAACAGAAGCTCAATCATTATAACTGATTTCATGACATATCTGTCCTTTGAATAGGTCCAGTAATCTGCATTCCTCCATAATCTGTGATAAGACAGTATCTGGTCCTGTATTCTGTTCTGGGTCCTTGTGATACTTTGGATGAATCGTGTGGACGCTGACATCACGGTGTCACAGGATGAATTTTACAAATCACCAAAGCTGAGGTTTTGTTTTTAAAATAGTTTTCGCTGCATTGCGTTGCCAGTTGTGCGATTCCAGCCAACGAGAGCGGCGCATAAAAGTAGTTTACATGCAGCGGCAGGGAAAAGACTTAATAAGAAAAATATTGCATTTTGAATCGCAGGAGTAATACCGGCTCCAAAAAATTACAATTACATTATTTTCCCAAATCGTCGGAGCGTTCTTGAGATGCTTTAGTCAGGAGACTGTGTGAGTTACTGCAAATGAAAGTAACAGGAGATTGTTTGGGGGAATGAATGCATGCTGCTTGGTCATGACTTTCACAGCACAGTAGTCATTTACTATGACGTTGGCTCGGCGCCAGGTGATGATGCAAACATCCTTGAATAGCTGAGGACAGTGAGCGCTCCTCGGTGACTCACGCCGGCTCCCGTCTGCACACACCACTCCTATTTTCCACCAGCCGGGGAAGACATGCAGAGATTAAACAGATAATACACAGGGGGAAAGGAGCGGCTCACTTAGTGTGTGTGTGTGTGTGTGGAGAATAGTGAAAAGTGTCAGAAGCATTGCAAGTATTCATACCCGATAAGGATGAGTCTTATGAAAGTGCAAACATCTGTCTGTTTGTGTGTGTGTGTGTGTGTGTGTGTGTGTGTGTGTGTGTGTGTCTCTCCTGCAGACTGATGGGCAGCCAGTAGGAGTACAGGGAGGGTTGGGCGATACCAACAGGCACCCACAGGTAAGAACCATGTCCTCTCCACCTCTGTCCTCCCCCTCAGAGGACGTTCAGACAACCTTTCTGGGGTTTCCTTATGTTTTCAATATTAATCAAATCACCAGTAAAAACCAGCAAATCCTATGGAGAGAATGAGCCAAGTCCTTAACACGTCCTGAATTTGACCACAACAGCTGATAGAGGAATGCTGTAGGTGTGTAATTGTTAATGTTTGGTTTTAGGGGAGGTATCACGCCTTCCTGAGTCAAAAGGTTGAAACTCAAGCCGGCGCCGTGGCGTCAACGTTGATTATGCATTTGGGAGTCAGCAAATTTATGACTCAAGCCCACGAGACTAAGTGGTGCGAGCTGACACATACATTAAGTTCACATAAAGGCCAGCTGATTGTGGAGGGCTTCTGTTAGATTAGTGGCTTTTGTTGGGCGCCGCCGTAACGTACGGCCGCTCGCTGACTCGCTGACCTGATCTATAGCTCTTATTTAAGTCGTTTTATAGCCTCGTGAATGTGCCGCGTATGTACGTAAAGTCACTTGGTGATTAAAAATACGTATAACACGGCACCACAGTCATCATTGACACGACCTATCATCAAGGTTAAAGACGGAAAAACCCTGCCAATGACTTCAAAAACCCCAAAAAGTGAATGCGGTCCAGGAGGGCCCCTGGATTTTGGACTTGTTGCTGGTAACAGTCTAGACGGTCCTTTTCTTCCTTGCTCCAGAGCACACGGCGTCCATATCTTCCAAAAAAGGCCTGAAATGGCGATTTGTCTGAGCACGAGGTTTCTACTCCGTGATGGTTCATCACAGAGGTCGACGCCTTTCTGGACATGGACCTGGACGTGGACGTGATACTTAAGGCTCCCATTCACCGCAGTAAAGTTTTAACGGCATTTGTGGATGTAACTAGATGTCGTTCTTGACCGGGGGCTTCCGGAGTCATCCTGAGCCCAGGTGGTTACACCGCTTATAGATGAATGACAGTTCTTGATGCAGTGCCGTCTGAGGGATCGGAGAGCTCAGATACTCAGATTAGGCTGTGCCGCTGCCCCCTAACGAACTGAAAGTCCTCCAGATTCCTTGAATCCGCTGCACCCTGGGGGCTGGAATATCCAAATCCCTTCCTTTATTTGTTTGAGGAACGTTGTTTTTGAGCAGTTAATTCATTTTCTCACACATTTGTTGGCAAACTGGCGATCCTCTGACCATCTGCTCAGACAATCAGGATTATACTCACCTGTTGACATCAGCTGTCTCAAATCACATCTTTATTTCGTTATTTTACCTCATTAAGTCCCTTCCCAATTTTTTTAGGAATGTGTTTCAGGCCCGAATGGCAGAAATGGATGTACACTATATTTACAAATGAAATGAGTGTGTGGTATCTGTGGTATCTGGGGTATCTGGGGTATCTGTGGTAGGAGTCGCTTCCAAATGTGAACAGGACCTATAAATGTCTCCAAAATCCTTCAGATAAGGCTGAGCTACTTGTCCTCTAAGTGTACTGACTGATCAAACCATCTGTTTAAAGGGTTAAAGGAACGTGTCTCTGGTGTCTCTGATGTCTCTGATGTCTCTGATCAGGACGTAGTGCTGCAGTGATGCTTTAACAGCAGATACGCGAAGCGAAGGAGCGAGAGAGGCTCTGTAATCTGTTGACGGATTAAACTCCAGTGTCCTGAGCTGGGGGAGGGGTTGGGTG
>OMNV01029397.1:17606-29271 GCA_900303265.1 Brotula barbata
ATGCCGCCGGGGCCCAATTTACATCGATTTAATAGCAAACTCTACCCAGCATACGCTTTTTTTGTTTTTTTACAAAATCTATCAATCCATCAACAAAAGTACATCTTTAACGGGGTTGGCTACGTAATGTCAACCGGTTTGAAATTACTATTATGAATTTTAGGAATTATAACTAGAAATTATGTTCTTTTAATGCTTTTTCATAGAGTTGCACAATATATTGCATTAGTCATCTGTGCTGTGTGGATATCACAGAGTTATGCCTTAAAATTCATCAAATTGATACAAATTGATAATGTGGTTCAGTTTAATAAGATGCTGAAAGCAGAGCTCCAGAAGGATGTAAAGTCACACACCTTATAGACGCGCTAAACTTCATAGGCTCAAGTGGATTCGATTAGGCTGCATGTAGAAATAGAGCAAGTCTGTGAGTTTGTGTATGGAATTTCAGGATCATATTTTCCTGGCCTGGGAGAAAGACTGGTTTATGCACACCTTGTCTGTGATTGGTTGTAAAGATTGCGCCATGACCAATCTTAATCTGAGTTATATACTTGCAGAATGTAAAATTGGAGACTCTTTGATGTTGCACACCTTTAATGTCAGACTTATCACATCTCCCACCCTTATAACACAGTCCAACAAATTATCACACCTCACCATTTTCTCCACATCGTACAGCCCGATATAGTGTAGTCACTTCCTGAATTATGAAGAACATAGATTTTTATTCTAACATTCCATTCACGAAGCCGGGTTCTGACCACATGATTTTATCCAATTTTCCACTCGCCGACAAAAGTCCCACGTCAGAGGCATATTGGCCCGCGCTCCAGTGAGTTTTCATCGGCGTGTGTGAACTTTTCAAAGACGCAATCCGAGCACGACCAAGACACCAGCCAATGCGTCCCAGAGGCCTGATAGATATCCAGCAGGCTAAATATGTGGACCCGTAGGCGAGTCCAAATCACGTAGAATGAAAAGTGCTGTGACCACCGATGAGAGCAGCGACGAGCTGCAGCCAATGAGAGCGCAGGACGTGGGATGAGGGTCGAAGGGGAGGGGCTATCCTTGCTGCCCGCGTCTATTAATCCATTCTTTTCTCCATACTCTTTTCTTTTTCTTCGCTTTCGAACTTTATTGGATTGCGAGTTTCTCGCCGGCATCGTTTTTGGAACAACAAAATCCTGTCTCGCGCACGGTATCGCGTGATTTCCCGTCTTACCTCTCGTGTGTGTTTTTGTAACAAAAAGATGTTTGTGGACCAGACAGACGTGTTGGAGATGCCTCCCGGTGAAAGACCCTGTGCTGTGTGCAAAACACAACACAGTACAAATGTTTGTGTATGGTGTCAATTATGGTTTTAAAACTTTCCACACAAAAAATCGGAATCGGCCAAAATCGGAATTGACAGGTGAGACTTTATACGAACTGGTTATCGGAATCAGCCAAGAAAGTAGCTATCGGTGCATGTCTAATAAATACGATACATTGTCCAACCTCGCTGAGCTCAATGCTGGATTATGAAGCAAATTAATTGGTGCCGCCACTATTTATGATCCAATCATCCATTTCAAAGAACACAGGACTCTGCAAAAATTAAAGCAGCTGTGATAATGGGGGTTTTGTTCCTTCTTTCGCAATTAAAATGGGTCAAAATGTAATTTATACAGACAACGTCTAAGACTGTTTTGTAGACCACAGTGATACTTTCCCTTCTTTAAATACTGTTACTGATTAAAAAGGGAATCAGAAACATGGCAGAAGAGCTGATTTTGGTACAGATTGACTTTCTTTTGTTGGTATTATTTGGGTCTGAAAATATTTAGTTGTTTTTCTCATCAAAGTTGAGTATATAATTTCCTTCAGATCTCATAACTGGTGACGTGTTGCACAGCATCATGGCTGCAATTTTAGAATTGAATCAGCCAATCTCCTCACACAGCTTTTATTTCAGAAGTGTTGTATACAGTGTACGTGTGTGTATCAGCACAGATGTTTCTGCTTTTTTGTCTCTTGAGTTGAAAGGGATGTTCGTGTCCCAGATTGTAGTTAGGGAAATACCAGTATGTTATCGGTTCAGTCTCTGTAATGTGTTTCTAGATGATAATAAAGACATCGACCACGAGTCGGTGGTGGAGGAGCAAATCGTCGGGGAGAACTCGCCCCCGGACTACTCAGAATACATGACAGGAAAGAAGCTGCCCCCGGGTGGCATCCCAGGGATTGACCTCTCAGACCCCAAACAGCTGGCAGAGTTTGCCAGGTGAGTGTGTGTGTGTGTGTGCGCGCGCGCCTGCTTGCTTGCTTGTCTCTCACAAGTAAACACACCTGTTTCCTGAGAAATACACACAGCGAGCACAGCTAGGATGAGTGTTTCCTACAGCAGCCTCTTTGTCCGTAGAAATGTGCACTCTGTCAGCAGATAGGAATGATTCGCTCGGCTCGAAGTACGATTGACCAAACAAATACTTGCGGTTGTTTGTGAGGTTGTCGCCCAAAAATGTGAGGTGTTCTTTCTGCGCACAACGGGTTAAGCGAGCAAAAAAGGTTAAAGTGACTCATCTACGGTAGGTTTGGTCCGTTGGTCATCAAAACATTGTGATAAATGATAATAATGATCATTTGCACAAGTCTAAGGCAAGAGCACAACAACATGTATTTCATAGTTATTTATCTGCCCCACTGTGGTATTTTATTAGACTCTTCAGAACTCTAACCTTCCTCCACTGAAGGCAGCAGGGTTATGTTTCTTCTTGATGCAGCCTGTCTGACTCTATAGAGTAGTTCACAATGTCCACACCAGAGGGTAGACCAAAAAACGTGCTGGGAGTGGGTAGGTTGTTGCTCTTTGTAGAAACAACCAAAACTTTTCACTTAAGGAGAGGGGAGTGGTTGTTGGCAGTACTTCAGTCTTTTCTCTGTGTTTTCTGTGTGCGCTCCTCTCAGTGGGGTGAGAATACAAAGACGAGGGGGTAAAGATGCGCAATGTAGTACGCTACTGTGCTATTAGGCGAACGGGCGGCTTCCTTTTCAATTTTCAGGCTGCACAGTAACTTTCAAGGTGCTGCAAGTCAGACAAACAAGGGGGCGAGTCAGCCGGATGAAACCGCCCAACGTATCCCAACAGCTGAAAGCCGAAGGGATAATCACCGTGCCGTGGTCCGTCCACTCGCCAGATATCTTTGCCATTTGCTAGTTGCAATAGATGGTTCGATAATGACGGACCTCTTACTGACATTTTTCTGGAATGGCGGCACCCTTTGTCCAATAGTAGGGGAAAACTGAGATGCATCTAACAGTGCTGAATTTCGTTTTCATCTCTCTCTGCGGAGCACAGACGGTGACACGGAGGAAAGAAAACAAAGTGCACAAAACGGCCAACATACAGCGAAGCACAAGGGATTCATATGTAAATTCAGACTTCTCCGTAGTGTTTACACACAGAAGACACACGCGTTTCATTACAATAACGTAGATGTGATCAGCAGCCATAATCATTCTCGTTTAGAACAACAACGAAACAAATCATAATGCACAATGGAGAATGGACATAAGAGAAGAACGATCTATAGATACCTACAGGGAATTTATTTGTCTGCATTGAATCCATCCTGCACGTGCACTCAGGCTCATGCAAACACACACACACACACACACTAGTACAGGGGTGCCAACTCCAGATCTTCTGCCTAGTCAAGGGCAATGGCAGAAGTAATTGGCCTACAGCACATGGTTTTTGTGGGTGGGGGAAAACCTGAGCACCCGGAGGAAACCAAAGCAGACACAGGGAGGACATGCAAACCGCTAATCCACCGTGCTGCCCAAAACAATGTCGCATTGGCAGGGAATCGAACTCCGGCCTCCAGCGTTAAAACAACCAAAGACAAAGAGCCCCATACAGCAGCACACATACACACATGCATACATCAGCTCAGCAGCTGTCACAGGATCATTTTTCCAAAACCTTTTTGAGCACGAGCTCCAAACCCAGTCAGATCAGCCCATTGGGTAAACGCTGTTACGTGTTGTGCAGTGGAAGTATGTTTCAGCCTTAAGGGAGCAATGTAGCCATGCCACGGTCACACCGAGTGACATGAGTCCAGCTGCTGCATGAAGCGGGCGTGGAGCGATGGAGTTTGAGAGCCACAACCTTGTGAATAGACCTCCCTCAGTTAGGTGACAGAAGGCCCCCCCCCACCCTCTGAGAGGTGGGTCGGATGAAGCATACCGTACTTAAGCTCAAACACCACCTGCAGGTGAAATGACGTGCAGATGCTGACATCATGTGCACTCCGTCCATCCAACGTTTAGAGGATTGATTTGAACCATGTATGTTTGTGGTTAAAATCCCCACCCCATGTCTGTTTTATAAATAGGATGAAGCCCAGGAAAGTCAAAGAGGACGATGCTCCCAGGACGATAGCCTGCCCTCACAAAGTGAGTCTGATGATGTGGGTCACTGCACAGACATTGGCATTGCTTTACTGTAATAGGAGTTAATAGTTCCCCGTAGGTGTCATTCTCTTACATTGTTGTTCTGTTTTCTATACTGTGTCAAAAATACTTACTTTGGGTTGAATGAAGCACCAGAGAAAATTGATTTTTGTGTACGGCCGAGAACAGTCAAACCATCCGTGAGCCCCAAACTTTTAAAGTGATATGCTGAAGATTTTACAGCATTTTGTGGTTTTTCAGGTCATTTACTTCCAAAGTAGGCCACTTTATTTATTTATTTATTTATTTATTTATTTTCACTAGGTTGGATCGTTGAACAGATATTTGGTGTTAGCTTACAAGGACGTGGTCTGTAGTCAGGAGAAGGGACCAATATGGAACCACAGAACACAACCAAGGGAACATAGAAATAATAAACAGAACACGCATATTTGGTGTGTCCTGTGAGTGGAATAGATCCACCGAAAATGTGTCCCATGAACTCCTTTTTTTTTTTAAACACAGAACAAATCTGCTAGTTTTTTTCAGTGTAGGTATCCTTGGTGCTGTGAAGATAGTAGATCCACCCGCATTTGTTTTTGTAGCACTTGCCAAAGAATTCATTCTCAACAGTTTACAATCGCTCGTCCGCATTGTGTGACACGTGGAAGTCTTTATTACTGCTGCAGGTGGACAGGGAAGGACAACGTCCACTCTCTTCAACCACACTAAGCTGCACATTGTATTGAATGGCTGCCGGTGCCGTTTCCCATTTCTGTTTCTCTCTCCGCGTGCGACAGGGCTGCACAAAGATGTTCAGGGATAACTCAGCCATGAGGAAGCATCTCCACACCCACGGGCCCCGGGTCCACGTTTGCGCCGAGTGTGGCAAGGCCTTTGTGGAAAGCTCCAAACTCAAACGTCACCAACTTGTTCACACAGGAGAGAAACCCTTCCAGGTCGGTAAATGGACAAACGCCACACTCAGACACACTTTAGGCCCGCTCTCTCTCTGGATACTAGGGAAATGTTGGCAACCATAGTCAAGCAGAGTATGAAATGATAAGTAATTGCTCACTTGAAAGGGCCAAATTATTCACCGAGTAGCAAAATGCCAGTTAAATTTTGTTGTAGTTGGATAAAAAGGTTGCCCGTTACGCTGACTGGTGACATTTGGAGGCGACACATTTTGATGTTTCAATTATACAGACGTTCTATGTGGGTTCTCTTAAATCGAAAGAATATTTTGCAAAATCATTTCACTTGAGCTGAGGCCTGCACAGTGTTTAAATGGAGTGTATACTATGTAATACAGACGGTGGAAATTACTCTTGACATGGAAATCGTCGTCCTGACAAGTTATTATGTAGTCGTTTTTCTTTGGTTTGTCACGTAATGAAAATTGTTTATATAAACTGCACACAAACACAGCTATTTGAGCATCTCAAGCCCCTCAGCATCATTTTTGAGAACCGGCATCGAGGGTGTACAAATGAGATTCCAGAAGATTCCATACCAAACATATAAACCATTTTAGGTTTGTCATATAATGGGTTTTGACTCTCTATGACAGTGGACATGAAAGGTTGGTCCAGCGTCCGTTCAGGTCTCTGGCTTGATTTTGCCATATTATTTTTATATATTGTGGGACAAATCGTACCACACGTACACACACTTTTCCTCTTCACAGATGTGTGTTGGACGCCGAGCTGGATTTTTTTTCAGCCTGTTCAGTTCGGTGTGCCGGGCCCGTGTCGTTCGGGCCGGTTCATCTCCACTGGGCACCCGTGGGAGGCTCTGCTTTGTGGGACTTTTGGTGGTGGAACCCATTAAAAAGCTTATTAGGGACTAAAACAAAAGTAAACCTGGGAGAAACAAGCTGTGTGTGTAACTTTATCACCAAGTCTTACTTTATGGGGAAAAAAAAATAGATGTCAACATTTTGACACATGACAATAATAATATTGGAGGGCTCCAAAAATGACTTAGTGCTCACATAAGGTTTGGCAAACTGGCACAATGTGTTGCTCCTATCCAGCACCGCTCATTAGAACACACTCAGGTGAGGCTCCTGCAGCATCCAGAAATCATTTTCGTGTTGCGTAAGAGAAGTATGACTTACCGCTAACCCAAAAGGCCGAGGAAAAACAGTTTTATGTAACGCGGTTCCTTTAATAGACCCAGAGGAAAGTTTCACATCTAAGTGCATCATTATCTCATCATTTTCCTCTGTCCTCCAGTGTACCTTTGAGGGCTGCGGGAAAAGGTTTTCTCTGGACTTCAACCTGCGCACGCATGTGCGGATCCACACTGGAGACCGGCCCTACGTCTGCCCTTTCGACGGCTGCAATAAGAAGTTTGCTCAGTCAACCAACCTAAAATCTCACATTCTCACACACGCCAAAGCCAAAAACAACCAATGAGAACCCACGCACCAGCCTCAAGCCACCCACAGACTAAAAAAGCATCTTAGCGGCACACCTAAAAGTTCTTTTGGAATGAAAAGCTTGAGACTTCTATGATTTATATGAAAATACAAGAGATTAAAAGACTTTGAAATGAAATTCGCTAGTTTTCCTCCCCCCACTTCTGTTCTCCTTTTGACTGAGGGACACGGTGACTCCCCACCACCACCATAAATCCTCTCTTTCTGCAGTGGCACTCAGCTGCCAGAAGGTGGAACCCACGGACAAACCTCAGAGATTTATTTTTACCACAGAGTGGAGTAAAGCAGCAATCTATACGTTTTTCATTTTGTGGCATAGCTTTTAATTTCTTCAAGTCTACACATTGTACGCTTGTCTTGGCCTGTGTTTACTGAAATTGTCATTTTTCTTTCCACATCAGAGCAGAATTTTTGAATTCGTGGAATTTTGTGACCCCCCCGTTTCATGTATGACAAATTTTAACAAATCTCTGTTTTGCATCTCCACACCCTCTTCAGTTGTATTTTTCTCTAACCACAAAATAACCTTGTATACTTGTATTGTATGGCTGTATTGAAATAATGTAGACATAGCTAGAGGTGTGATTTAAAGTGTTAATCAATTAAACTTTTAGTCATGAGTTGCTTTATATTTTCTATGGATTGTCTTTACACAGATAAATGAGTAATATAACCTCGGAGCCTGAGACGTGTAACGAAATGACTGCGAGACCATCATCACCTTCTCTGTTAGAATGTAATGTACAGATGTTAATCAGGAACTTCCTTTGTTGATATTTACACCATGTATCTCAACTGCCCACAATAAAATGTATCATTCCAACCCAATCATCTGTACGCTTTTAGAAAGCATCGCTCACTCGGGTCAGGCGAGCTTCACGGTGGACGGTCAACGTCTGACATCACACCGCTTCTCAAACGAATGTGTCCGTTTTCCTGTCTGTTACAAAATACACACATATCCAGTGTAAAAGATAGCATCGGAACAGTTTATGTCCACACTATGACACCATCTGTTTCATAACCTGCAGCATTCTGGTGATATTTTACGTTCCCTTCCTGTATCTGTATCCCTGTGAATGGGGCCGTACTGTATGGATCCCTGTGCGTAACACGTAGGAAAGCTTCTGTACCCGATGTTATGTTATGCGAACATTACACTCTGAAACATTTAGCTGGCTGAGAGATTGTGGTAGAGACATACATAGTGCCCAAAGAAAAACATGTGTACCAGGCATCACTGTCATAGCCTAACACAGCCGTGTTTGGGAATCCACAAAATGCTTTGTTTTACTTTAACCTCGGTCCCTTAGCAGTAGTAGGACGTGGATTCATTGAGTTCCAGGTGCTGTGAAGGCCTGTCGAAGTCAAAGCCAAGTACCTCCAGAGTGCTGCAGCTCACAAACTAACAAAGCGACATGGATACCTAAAACTTTTCAGACTGGAAGGAGGGATTGCTCAGGGGTTTTTGGTGTGTTTTGTTTTAAACACTGTCATACTTTAAATCGGTTTTCAACTGGTGGTCCATGCAGGTATTACAATGACTTCTGTGATGTAATTTTGATGCCCTAAGTAGATACAATATGCCTTATTTGTACATTTTGTATTTTTTGTCTTGTTTTAGAATAATCAAATCCATCTAAATATCATTTTGTAACTACGTTCCTCTGTCAGAGTGGATTTTCCACATTGGCATACCTGAACAGTAAGTAGACGGCTGGGGACAGAAAATGACACGAGACTGTCCCTGTCAAGAAGACCACGGCCAAGGTAAGAAGAAAACCTGATCTAATCCCCCTGTCCCCGCCCCCACAGGTTGTTCTGAGTCAGGAAGGAGGTTCTCAAGTCAGAATATGGGAAAAAAAAAACTTGCTATGAATCATTTTCCATTTTTATGCGTCATCAGGTTTTTGGTGAACTGAATGAAAAATCAAATTGCATTCTCTTACACACACGTTTATTTGTGAGCGTGTGCTATTAATTATCTTAATTATTTGTAGAGCTGATGATAGTTTAGAAAAAATGCTGTTACATTTTAGGCCCTAGACAACCACTCAGTCTGCTGATCCCAGGTTGATGTCAGACTAACACTAAATGGAAAAATGGAGATTAATTCTTCTTCTTGTCACGGTCAAAGTAAGAAACGTGTTGAACACACACAGTATTTAAAAAACACAAATATCAATTTCTGAATTAACACTTCAAATAATCAATAAACGAATCGATTGTCAGTTGAATCAATTGCTCCGCCTTCTAGCGCCGCACGTCTCTTAGCGCGTCTCGGTAGAATTTCCTGTCTTCTCAGGCCTCGGGCTGCAAATTTACACAGAGGTCGATTGACTTTGTGCTCATCCAGCAGGATTAGCACAGCTGTCCACCTCAGCACTCTGCTGAGATCCTGCTCTGTAACCTGATCCTCTTCATCCTGCAGCTGCCTGCTTCTTACTGCCCCCTATTGGTGATGCATGGTAAAGCATGCCGTGCAGGCTGCTGACTCTTCCCCCTGCCTGTGTTTAACTCCTTACACCCAAGAGACCCCCTCTGAGCAGCATAACCCCCTAGTAACATGTGCTGTGATCTGTAGAGATACATAGCTTATAATGGTTTAGCCTAGACTCCACCCCCCCACCCGTGTGTGTTTGGTATTGCCCATATATGCCTAAAATGGTCAACGCAGAAAGCGCGGTTGTGGAATGTATGTGTTACCTGAAAGCCGGTGTGTTTACGGTCTGAGTAATAAAGCCTACAGTGTTACATCTCGTCGTAGCAAGAACTCATCCTTCAAATCATAACACACGACATAACGCACCACAGTAGACCCTAACAACCCCTTTAAGACACAGAACTTCAAAAACATTTCAGTGAGTTCAGACTTGACCCAGACAAGAAAAGGTATTCAAAACCAAAAATGACACTTTTCACGTCCGTATCCATTTTAGCAGGAATCAAACCTTTTCCCCGTAAAGTCCGAGGCCTTAGCGGTAGGCGTGGTGATGTCATCTGGTGACTCCACGTCTCACATGGGAGATTTCTCTGGGCTCCAACATAAACAAACAAACAATACAAACAACGATGTACGAACGAAGGGAATCAATAACAACAGGAGACAAGATAAAAGTACACGGGATGAAGGGAAAGAATGAAAACACAATTAAAGCGTCAAATGTAGGGCGCCCCGGGCGCTCGGCGGGTACAGGGGACGCCACGTACTGCGGCGGCGCGGGTTTGAGTCCGACCCGTGCCCTTATCTGCGTGTCACCCCCCCTCTCTCTCCGCCCCGTCCTTCCTGTCTATCTCTCTGCTCTCCTTATCGTTTTAGGAGATTACTCGAAGCCAGGCGCTCTCTCCGGCCTTCCCCGAGCCGTCCATCACGCCGCCGCTGCTGCCGGGTTAGCGCGCCGCACGCTTCCTTAGCGTTTAAACAGCATGTGATTGCGGCCGCAGCGGGGCGTTCCTCCAGACCACAGCTGGGATTGTTTTCATACCATCCGGGGTCATTGTTCAACCGAAACCGATTTTCTGTAAATGTGGTATTTCGGTGCAAAACATCCAAAAACGATGAGTCAGCATTATATTCAGTCAGACTTACATCCGAGCGCGTGTTCACCGGACTCACAGTGAAAGGAGCGGGAACGGGGCGACGGTGTCTGATTGCAGCCGCGCCAGGGCATTCATGTTCGGCGTGAAGCCGATTAGCCACGTGGGGGGTTCCCGTCGGACCCCACAGGACCGCCCAGCCACGGCTGCATGCGGATCCATCGCTACCGTTCACCCTCACACGTCGCCGTTTGGACGCCGTGCGGACGGTTCGACCACTGAAAACCGACTTCCTTTACTTAGATGTTATTCTTCTTCAATGGATTTTGGCACTTCCTGGTTGGTCACATGAAGCCTGAATTGCCAAACTGGCTCGGTCAACCACCCCACGCCGCGCCACATCAACTCAAGACGACCATTTTGACCCGTTAAGCTGCCTGATCCGGTTCCCTGTAACACGGCACGACAACGACGCAAGAAGTATGACGCTGAAAGCATTTCCACGTAAAAAACCAATACCCTGTGCCGTGCTGTGGAAGTATGCTGACCTTTTGACACGTCTGGAACGAAGACGTTACCTCTCGTTACCTCTCGACAGGAAGAAAATGTCAAAAATCGCAGGTTTCCGACTTTAAGTCTCAGCCTTCAGACACCAAAACTGAATAAGAGGGTCAAAGTCCTAAAACGCTTAAAAAGTTTCGCCTTATTCGAGCCGCCGAGACCGCCGAGACGAAAGGCAAAGAAAAGTCAACAGGACGGAGCGTCTGGCTTTTTCTTCTCGATAAAAGTGGCGTGGCCCCTGGACGTATTATCGGCCCCTTTTATCCTCTAAAGAGCTCAGACCGGCTGCTTGAAATTCACAATCTGATCCGTGTTACTTCTACCTGAGACCCGGGTTGATTGGAACGGTGCGCGAGCGCGTGTGTGTGTGTGTGTGTGTGTGTGTTTCTGCGCCGTGTGTGTGTGAGTATGTAAAGGCTGATTCGGGCTTGATTCCACTTGGGGGTCTCTGTGTTTTTTTTTCTAAGGGAGCCTTTATTTGCACGATTGGTTGTTTTGATTGACAAAGGCAGCGGAGAGTAAATGCACTACTTGTTATGCAGCTGAAGTCTGTCGAGCCTCCAACACCTGCTCTCTTTCAGATGCTTATTTCATTATGGCTCCTCTCTCCCAGGAGTCAGGGGGCTTTTTTTTTCTTCTTTTTTTTTTTAAATCCCACATTCCACATTTAACCTGGACATTACT
>OMNV01029399.1:9303-24754 GCA_900303265.1 Brotula barbata
GGGGGGGAGGGCAGGAATAGAGAAAGAATTGTTAAAAAGACTGATGGACAAAAAGAGCTATAAGGAGGAAACTTTTTATTTTTCATCTAAAACTCGTGCTGAGCTCTCAGCAGTGCGTCCCAGGTGTGCACGACAGCCACGGCCACTTACAGGCCTCAGCGTGACCTCTTCTATCACTGCCAGATTGCTGCTGCACTCTGCTCGCTCTGAGGTGATGGCGGTCATTACAGCGCCCGGCTCGAGCCCTCCGACGGTGGTCAGGCAACCTTTGCGCTCAAGTCGATCTGTATCCTGTGCCACAGGCTGCTGAAAAACTTCACTCTTACTTCTTTGAGTCTGAAACCTCTTTGCCTCTGTCGGCCTTATGGAAACTTTATCATCAGCATGCGGGGCACCAACACGGACTACTGCGAGAACTGGCTTTGTTTTTGTGAGGTGTGACGCCAAATCACACTCGCGCCCACAACTCTAACTCAGTACTTTCATCCTCTGCCCTAATTTTTTTCACAGTTGAATAAAAGAAGCAAAGATCTGCACACAATTTTCCTGTTTTCAAACTAACAGCTGTTGGGTGCTGAGCCAGGACAACCGCTGCCTCCTCCTCTGGATCGGCTCAGGATCACTCAGACATGATAGCGGTGGTGACTTAACAGAGCCATATCTGAAACAATAGGTGGAAAATGCCCAGCGACTGTGGAAAAAGCGGCAGCCATCTGTCAGTTTGTCAACTCACCATCTTTTGGTCGTTTTGTACAGCAAACCTGAGTCAACGAGACGCGTTGTGTGCCTGAACGACTGGGGGGAGGAGATAGTACCAGTTATACAAGTGCCTCCAGCAGCTGGTCAAATGATGTGCTGCAGCTATCATCCCTCTGGAACATCTGTCTGTTGTGTATCTGATAGTTTAGCGGGCTGACAGGAGCGAGTGGTGATGTGGTACAATGCTAAGTCCACAGCTCACAGCAGGTGGTATTTCCTCCAGCATGGAGACAAAAACATCACGCAGACAGGTCGTGGCCCTTTTAAAGTTCACGTCCGGGACCAGGACCATCAGCTGTTCAGAGTTGGTGGGTCATTACAGAGACATCTCCATCCTTGTGTTCCTCCAAAACAACTTGCATCATTCAGGGCCCGAGTCTGCTGGTTTTGGAGCAATTAGGGATTCAGATTAGCTCAGAGGCTACAGGAGGCTGTGGTGATGCCTGCAGCTGGCATTTCTCTCATCTGCTCAGCAGAGAGGCTTGTATGGCCAAGAGCAACCACAGCAGGTGGGGAAGGTTGGAGGAGCTCTTACTCATGCTGGTGGGTCTCCTCACACGGTCCAGGCAGCAGTGGTGATGATGCTGTGGATGGATGGCCATTGGCTGATGAGTGAGAGCCTTGTTGATGGTGAGCTCATGCTTGTCTAGATGCTAATAAGGCTACACCGTAAGGCTGCTGTCTCTGAGCCCAAAGATGTCCCCAGGTACATCGACGGTAAGATATGGGCCTGAAACTGAACACCATTGGGGTCTCAGGTCACATAAACCCCCAGCTCCTCAAAGCCTACCAAATCAGAGATCAGTGGGGGAGGAAGAGGGCGGGGCTTATTCAGCAGCTTAGACTACCAGACTCTCCCCCCCGTGCCTCTGAACCCTGGTCAGCATCTGATTCCTTGCATCATCATAGCAAGCATGACTGCCAAATCTCTGCTCTAAGGCAGCTTTGAGTGTGGTGCAGTCTATTTGACCCTCTGGTCGGAGATCGGCCAAGGTCTGTAGAGCCCTTTCAGGTCCAGGTGGACAGCTGTCTCCGTGTACGAGCCGCCACTGAGTTGAGCCACCGTTCAATGTTTGGTGAGATAAAGGGTTAATGGAAGATTCATTTAAGCACGGAGTCAGTGTGTGCGTGTGTGGATGTGTGTGTGTGTGTGTGTGTGCACAGATAGAAGGTTTGTTGTAGTGATGAGGATGTTCTCAAGCACGGAGAGAAAGAGGAGAATACAGATGGTTTTCTTCTCTCCGCTTAGATTGTGTGGACATCTTACTCAGACCGGACACGGGACTATAAGGCCGCAGAAAGACCGTCACACAAACTTCACCTTCATCAGCGATTGATTAAAGGGATGAAAATCACTAGCAAACGTTGCCCTTTCTCTCTTTTACATCCACCACACACACACACACAACTATCCAGCCACTGTCTCTCTCTCTCTCTCTCTCTCTCTCTCTCTCTCTCTCTGTAGCTCAGTGAAGTGAACTGAATACATCAGAATCCAATTAAAGCTGGTGAAGAGAACAGCTCAGGCTTGGAGTGTGTAGCCGTGCATGTGTGTGTGTGTGTGTGAGATAATCATGTATGATAGCTTGTGTGTAGGAATACGTGGGGTTTACGGCGCCCGGCCTGTTAAAACGTGTGCTGTCATACCGCACCGAGTCACACAGCGTGCTTTTGTTCTTGCTCGAACTGGTTTCTGTTGCCGTACTCATGCATGGCAAGAACACCGTCAAGCACTCTAAAACAGAGAGAGAGGGGGGGAGGGGGATGGGGGGAGTGTCAATAACTGTGTTCTGACACGGACTGTGTTCTGTTTGAAAACTGGATGCTGACAGACAGTATAGAAACAGGATATTACAGATGATCAGCTCCAGCTTGAGGGCTCAGCAAAACACACTTTGAATACATCCAAGTGAAAACTATCATGAACACACACACCATATCTTCATGTATGTATACATAAGACATCCATTTTTGGTACACTTTCACCTTTTCACTCCACCTTTCGTCTGTTCTCCACCCACACACACGGGAGCGGATCGCTAACCTGCCTTTTGTTTGGTTTCACAGAGAAGCTTTGAAAAGCAAAACAATTTTACACAATGAAATGAAAAGCCTCACACGGCTCCTTTGAAACGATTAAACTTTCAACGCTCACCTTCCTCAGTGACAGACTAAAGGTTTTACAGGGATTAAGCACCACTGCCACTTAAAGAACACACAACTACCTGCGAGACAGATGAACAGAAACAAATTCAGAGTGACACCCGTGCGCCCCGTGTGTTTAAACAGCTCGCTGTGGGCTGTGTTATTATGAAAGCGTTTCTCTGGGTCGACTTCGTAGGAAGTGGGGGGGTCAAAGTCATTCTCAGATGGCCAGCATTTCAATAATGGCTGCTCCTCAGCAGTTATTTTAACAGCGGAGGAAACCTTTTGTCATCGTTTCCTGCGTATATATTTCCACACACAATCCAAGGATTCGGACACAATACTACTTCTAATACACAATCCACATCTCTAAGCTCCAAAAGTCCCTCGACTTTTGGCTGCAATGATGGGAAAAGCTCAAACCAGTGACTTAAAAAACCAAAAAAAAACCCAAAAAAAAAAACCTTGCCATATGTTTATCTGTTACAATGAATAATTTGATGGATTAAATGGATTAAGTCCCCTAAAAAGGCACCACTCAACTCTGAAGGACCCTGCAACCCTTCAGTTTTTACAAGTTTTAAAACCCACTCTGTCATTTCATATATATTATATAAACATAATTTTATTCTAAATTCTAGTGGTGAGTCATGCAAAGACACCAAATATGTCAGACTGGATTTGTATAACACGATACACAACAAATGTCATATTTCTACTTATTTTTATACTATATATACATACTTCTACCTATATGGTGTAAATATACTGTGTACTTTATGGCTTCTATGATGATGAAAGGAAGTGGGGAAAAAAATGCCGCGAAATGTAAAGCACAAACCAACAGTTAAAGAGGTTCAAGTTGGTAATGGCTGAAAATGGGAGGTGACTTCTCCCACTCTCGCCATTAAAGCAAAAGGTTAGACAGAAGCGTTTCAGGCCACCACTGCTCTAAGCTGTGCAGCCTCCGTCACCCATACACATAGCGTTGACCTGAGATCAATTACAGAGAGCTGGAGCCCCACCCCCACTGCGCCTCTCCCCTATAGATGCAATTTACTTGCATGCTGTAAATCAATGGAGACAAGTGGGGCTAATTTAGACCATTTGATGTCAATTTGGCCGTGACCCCTCCACACATACACACTCACCATTTAATGACAAGCTATACTCAGTTTATTATGCAGGACTTAGAACCACCCTTTCTCTCTCTTTCATATGCACTCACACACACACACGCACCCAATGATGCAGTCCATAACTCGTGAGCCCACTCCCTGAGATTTCCATATTGGTTCTGTCAGAGACAATTTTGTTTACAGGGCCCTTTGGATGAAATAACAGCACAGGGTACTATCAATTACACAGTGAGAGAGAGAGAGAGATGGAGGGTGAGAGAAAGAGAGGGAGGGAGGGAAAGAGAGAGAGAGAGCAAAGAAGCAGGAAAGATAACAAAATGGGGGAGGAAAAAAAGAAAAAAGGAGGAAGAAGACAAAAAAGGAGGTGGAGGATATTCACAAACCAGACAAGTTGGAGGAGCAAAGGGAGAGATGAGGGAGGACAGGCAGACAGACAGATGATGTTAAAGTTGTCGTTCTGGAGCTCCGTTTGTGAAAAAAAAAAGCCAAAGCCATTAGAAATCAAAAAAAAAAAAAATGCAATTAAAACAGACATTAAAAAAAGGATCGAACAGTTAAATGCATTAATGGTGAAGTTGTTTCGCCACCAGGTGTTGTTGTTGTATATCATTTGTTTACCATTGGAACAAAGTCTATCCATGACAAAATATTACACCCATCTGTTTTTATCGGGACATAAAAGCAAATACAACTATGCTGTCTGCCGCACAAGTAAATCAGAGCTCTGAACTTCTTTTTATTTTCTGTACAATAGCATATGGCGTTTTCCCAGTAAGTGGTCAATCGTTTCCAGCTGTGGAGAACCGGACCGAACCATCCCCTCAGCAAATCAGCAGTCAGCGCTGCAACAACACCACGCTGTACCGTGGAGATGCTCAGTACCCAGCTAAGCTAACAGCTACAGTTCAATTCAGCTGAAGTTTTAACTGATTCATGGCTGATACGTAAGCAGAATGGAAGATCGGAAGAAGACATTTATCGCCCAGAACGCACTGGGCTTTGCAAATCTTGTAAAATCTGGGTGTCCGACTGAATAGCATCAAATGCCTGGACATCTTCCGGGACTCGGGTTGGTTTTAAAAGTAAAAACTGTGTCAAAAATGTGTTTATTCGTAGATTTGCTGCACAGTCAGAGATAAATTCTCCAATGTTTGAGCCAATCAGTGCATCGCTACGTCACCATGGACAAGATCGATTCAGGGTTGTGGGGTGAAAGGTCACCAAAGCATCAAGTCCCCATCATCTAGGTGCAGAGTCTCCTCCAGCTGGGCTTTAAGAGCATCCATCCACATTTGGTCTTCCTCCCTTTCTTCCTCTGCCTCCTGATCCTCTGTTTGTCCTCTGCCTGTTCTTCCTGTCACTTAGTCTCAGCTTCTCTCCCTGATTGCCTTTGTTCTCCATTGTTTTGAATCATTTTGTCTGTTGTCTTACACTCAAACGTGGCAGCAAGTCAAATTTAATTAGGCTTTGTTGGATTTGATGATTTGAAAATATTTAAACAAAGCAACACTAACACGATACAATAGAATCCACCTGGTAAACAGAACTCAAAGACAAACCTTGGATCTGTTAATTATGCCATCACTGTTTGGGGAAAAACTTGTAGACATTATTATTGTGTTGGATACTTTCTTCTTCAAATTCTGTATTTATGTGCTTATATTAAATTTAAAAAAATAATGGTTTATTCCATTTTAATGATTCCTTTGCAATGCCATGAATACTGATTGTCTTTCATACTTCACAGATGCACTCCCAACAACAACTACAAAGAAATGCACTCAAGATCAACTCTTCACTCCAGATCACAAGTCCGAAAACCACCAAATAAGTCCACAGAATCACAAAATGTAATTAAAATCCACCGACCAAAATAATTATTAGGCATTTCAGCGTGTCGTAGACTGTCAATATAGACATTTAGCTGAATGGATTTGCTTGTCTTTGGGGGATTGCGGATAGGTGGGAGAGGAGTCATCAGGAAGAAACTAATATCAATTTTACACACACATACACACACCGAGGAGGCTGCTAAATATTAATTCTCAGCAACTTAATTACACTCATTACACTGCGATCGTCCCCCACAGGAACACAAAAATACACATTAACATGACATAATTTGGCTCCAACACTCTGAATAAGGGACACTGTCATATTGCATAATTTCCCCAGTGTGTGTGTGTTAGTGTGGTGTGTGTTGGTGTGTGTGTGTTATAGATGGTTATATCCTCCCAGGTTTGTGCCAATCACGGTTCATTTTATGCACTTCAACTCTCATCTACAATGACAATAAAGCAGTGCTTAAAATAAAATGATAATTGCCCGAGCAATAACGGAATGATAATCTATAAAAGAGATGGCCTACAAAACAGAAAGGTTTACGCTGAGAAAAAACAGATGGTTATTATCTCGTTTGCAGTCACGGTGAGAAAGACAGGAAGGAGGCAGATTTGGAGCGAAGAAGATGCTTTCAATCCAAACTTCCAACTGACTGGATTTTTTTTCTGTTTGATTTTTTTTTGGTTTGTGGTTTATTATGAAAACGTTTCAAAACTTTGATGTATAAAACACACTTGCTGAGCACACTGAGTGAAAACACATACATGGGTACTGTCTATCTAAGCCAGGGGTGGGCAAACTTTTTTGACTCAGGGGCCACAATGGGTTATAAAATTTGACAGACAGGCCGGGTTAGTAGCAGATGGATGGAGAGTGTTTGTGTGAAATAATATAAATTACATCTAAAAGCCATTACATAAAAAGTTTCGGCCTTTAAAGGGCAGCCAAAGCGCGCAAGTGTAGGACCGGGGGTTGCCAAAGCTTGAATAGTAAGATGTTTTTTCCACGTTTTTTTCCACTTATCATTTATTAAATGCGTTTTTTTCATAAAAAGTAAAGAAACGTACCTTAAATTTCAGAAGGGACGGTGTTGTTGGTCACCCTTTTTTACCAGTGCGTTAAAGTTTGGTGTCAGTTTGGTTGTGGCGATTCTCAGGACAGATCTGAGGCGTCCATCAGTTAGCGGGGCTCTGTTGACGTTCATCACGCTAAACGTCCGGTCATGCACGTGGCTGGAGCCAAACAGCTGCAGCATCCTCTGTTCCATCTTCCGAATGTGTGGAAACGTGGCTTCGCTTTGTGAAGCATAAAACTCCTCCAGTTTAAGAGAGGTGAACTTCTCGTTTTGAGACGGAGTCACGTGGTGCGGCGCCGTTTCAGAGTCTTGTGTCGCCCGTTGTTGCGTTGACCGCTTGCTAGCCTAGTTAGCATGCTCGGTGGAAAAGTGGCGCTTGATATTGGATTCTTTGAAAACCGCAACGGTGTCTTGGCAAATAAGACATAAAGCTGTTGGTTATATTTAGTTGTCCACTCCTTATTAGTGAACACTCGGCACTCACCGTCGGCCTTTCTTTTCTTTGGTCCACTCATTTATACAGAAGCGCTCGAAGCCTTTGCCCTTTGCCCTTTGCCTTTGTACTTCACCTGTGCGGCAAAGGTGACGTAAAGAGGATGGACCAGACTCCAACAAAGGTCAATTGTGTCTGTAGTTCGCCATCTAGTGGAATCAATTGGAACGCCGGGCATTGCAGGAAAAAGGCAAAATCATAGCGGTCTTTACTATAATTTGGACTAATATTAGACAGGCCGGAGTAAAAAGCCCAACGGGCCGTATGTGGCCCACGGGCCGTAGTTTGCCCATGCCTTGTGTAGCCTATACCAGACCTGGGCTAATGACTCACATCTACGGATCTACGGTGTCAGAATTAATGGTACGACTAGAGATGGTATTAGTTTTGTCTTTGACCCAGGTGAGTAATTCATTTGAAACATGAACACAACCTATTCTGGTACCTGAAGTCTGGTCTTGTTGTTTTCATCTGTTTCTGTGATTTCCTTTTGGTACTCACTGTACCCTCTTGTTTCCACGTCAAGTTTCCCTCCTGTGTGATTACTTGCCTCGTCCGAATGTGTTGCACCTGCGTCTAATCGTCCTCCCCTTCACTGAGTATGAAGTCTGCGTCGTCCCTCTGTGCCAAACTCTCTTTGTGCCTCTACGTGAGCGTTTTCTTGTCTGTTCTTCGAGTTTGTACGACCAGTGTTGACTTCCCTTTTAACTGCCGTTTTGAATGCCTTAAAACCTACGGAGTCAGTGAGGGCAGAGAAGGACTTTGTAAATGAGGTTTTCTTCCTTTTTTTTCTTTAATTAATATTCAAGTCCTGGAAAATTCATCAAATAGTTTAGAATAAGTGCCAAGAGTACACAATGGCAAGATGAATGGAAAGTCTTTTGCCCGATTGCGAGGAATCCGTACTGGCAGAACCCTTTCTTCTTTTTTTTTTATTAATGCATTCTGAGGGTTGCCGCAAGGTCACACAGGCGTCCCACTGGCAACAATAGTTCTCTGTTATGACTGGATGTTCGAGTCGCTGCTCTGCTCCCGTCCTCTGATGTCTGGGCAGGGAGGAAACCATCTAAGATAGGGCAGACCTTGGCCTGGCTAGGGGAGGATACACGGATAGGGTGAGCCGGATCTTCTATAGTGGGGCAAACGTTATGGGAGAGAGACAGAGCACAGAGGCCTGGGTTGAGAATTCAGCAGCATCTGCACACATACGCGTGAGTTTGGGGAAGTTGTAAAGGTTTGAAGGTCTAAGACGCCCTTTCCACTGGACATTGGATTTGTCACATCGCAAATTGGCCTCGGAATGTATCCCAATACCACAAGAACAAGAGAGGTAAGCGCAAATTTTAACTTTTCCATCGCCTTTTGCCTCGCCCTGCCCGCGTTTGACGGGGCCAGATAGAAACTGTATATAATTTTCTGAAAATTGGCATCTGAAGTCGAAAATCAGCATTGACGGAGCATCAAAAAAGAGGTTTTCAGTCAGCACAAGTTTGATTTGACTCAACGCTGGTTCAAGTTTTTGTCGATTAAACATGGTTGGTAAATTTGGGAGAGGTTTTCTTTGTTTTTTTTACCCACCAGCCAAGGAGGGTGTTCATTTCCACAGGGACTTTAGGTCATGGACACCCACAGTGAGGTCACACATTCCTGAGGTGGCTGAAAAATGCTTACTTCTGTGTAATCGAGACCAACGTGGAGAAAAATGGTTTGACCCAGGTGATTACTTCAATTTGAAAGGTGATAAAATCTTTACATCTGTGATAGATAGATAGATAGATAGATAGATAGATAGATAGATAGATAGATAGATAGATAGATAGATAGATAGTGGGAATATGAAATGTACAGTCTATGTGTTACAGAACCTAACATGTTGTGTTGAGTGATGATGATGAGCCCACGGGCCAGTACAAGGTCGAGTTGTCACATCTGTGTGTCAAATCGTGGACACGTGGCGAGAAACCTTCGGAACAGGATTTGTTTCTTTTTTTAATCCACAGTGAAGTCCCCCGTTTGCCAGATTGTGAGGACTCCGTACTCACAGAGCCTGCTGGACGTAGCATCAGTGACTCAAAAGAGGAGAAAACTGAGCTGTGACCTTGATTGGTGATAAAGTTGAGAGATTGTTTTTAGAATAAATTCATCCATCGGAGCAGAAACGTAGCTCGGAGGGGAGGCTTCATTTAGTGGCTTAATGTTGTTATCTTTATTTCAGAGAGTTTCACAGAGGCCCAGCAGATCCAATCTGTGCTCAGGGTTCAGATCATTGATTAACAATGATCTGCTTGCCAGAGATCTGACGTTTATGAGGCCAAGATTCAGAGTGGTCCCGTTTACAGGAGGGGAGGTGCACGTTCTGCACGATTAGTCATTTAATATTGATTCCGTCTGAGACATCGGTGTGGCGTCGTACGTACCCATCAACCCTGGTTGACAGCAAGAGAGGAGAGTCTGTATGGGGTGAGCTGCACTATGGGTAAGTGCCTCACAGGTCCTCTACGGGCCTGTGACCTGACATGCTTAGCTGACCAGGAGGGCCCCTGCTTGGCTTGAGAACTTTGCAATCACAAAGTAAATAATAAATAGAGTCAAACCTGGAGGGAGACAAGGGGAGGGGAGTGACTAACACAAAGTGACAAGGAAACACACTGCCAAGGCCACCGTACGCAGCCTACATATGCTACGTCCTGAGGCCTTACCTCAGAGGGGCTCCAGTGAGACCACGGAGCTGGTATTGTAACAGTTCAAAATGCACAGTGCGATCAGACGCATTGACAGTATAAGAATCGCACTAAGCATCCAAATAATCCAAACAAAGTCATCATGTACGCGCGTCCTTATAACTTGTGTGTTTTAATACACCACAAACAGATGTTCAAGTCCACATCTTGTCCTTTGTTTTGTAGGAGTTTGCTTCATTTGCTCATTAATATGTGATTCATCTTAATCCCTAGCTCAGTGTTTACCAGGTGTCCCTCTCATCTTGATGGTTGCAGTCACAATAATACTGACAGGTGCCGAAACACGTGAGCGATGTGCTTTCTAATGTTCAAAGCGTCATAAATTAGGTCATTCCAAAACTCAGTGTAAATATCGAGCAGCAGCTGAATTCTGCATATTTCATGAGCATGTTGTTACATCCCAAGGTTTGTTTGATTACATATTTATGGAATAATTCATTAACCACTTGTCTGGGAAGTGTGTGACCTGAATTTGCGTTGATTAGACGCTATAGTACTACGCCGGAATGTATGAATTTTATAATCAGCCTGTTTTTCCATTTGTGTGTTTCTTCCTTGAACATGAAAATGCAAGTAGAATCCATTTAATGTTGTAACAGATGGGCTGTAATAACTATTTTATTTTATTTTATTTTATTTTGTTTTATTTTATTTTATTTTATTTTATTTTATTTTATTTTATTTTATTTTATTCTAATTTAATTTAATTTACGTAAACCCTACAAATTTTGGATCAATTATCACTAATTTTTAGATGCAGATCTAAAAATTGTCTGGTTCACGTCTGACAAAAGTTTTGTATTTGCTTTTTGATATCCCTTACCATTTTATTTGATATGTCTGGCTGGCAAGAAGGATCGGCTCAGTGTTGAAAAGGTGCTTTTTGTCCTGAATGAACGATATAAATAACCTGTCAAATGTACTCAAAAATCAGGTTGAACTTCAATTCTGAATTGAAATCATTTCACACTGAATCCGAATCCAGAACCATAATTCGGTATCACCGGACGAGGTCATATCAATGAGAATGCAGTGAAAAACGTCTAAAATGCTGCCATTATAGATAGACGGTGACGGTGAATGATCTAATTATCTCAGTTCGTGTCCAGCTGAGACAAAGCGACTGAAAAATTCTCTCTGCTTGCTGTGTCTGTTGTAGTGCGGCACGGAGGGGAAGGGGAGAAGCAAACGTCTGAATCAGGACAGGCAATTCGTGTGCATTTCTTCCGCTCGGTGTACCTGCCCTCCAGTGACCTGCCCCCAGTGACCTCTCCTCACTTTTTCCTCTGACTTTGCAGTAAAACAGCAGCATCCATCTTCTGGCCGCACGGCAGGTTTTGCTCTCCTTCCCCTGTATTTTTGGAAGCCAACGTGTTTCGGCGCAGCTCACGCAGATGGAGGCTCGGGGTGTGGTCCCTCATCTGCCTTATTGGCCCCACCGCCGTCCCCTTAAAATGCAGAGTCGACTCCATTTGCATCCCGCTTGGAACGAAGCAATTTGAGCTCGCGGGAGTCTGAATCACAAGTGGTGGAACTTAGTCATGTGTTCACTCTACATCTGGCTCGTTTGACTGTATAAACTTGTTCCTATAGGCGTTTTCGGGCGGTAGATGCTAAAATGTGCACTGGAGGTACAAAACATTTCAGACACACTCTTCGTGCTGCTGGGAATTACTGGAAAAAGTTTGAAGCAAAATTTGACAGAACGCTGATTTTAGAACGGTTTCAAAATGACAGGGCAGACGCGGGAATCTTTTCAATTATTTCTTGACACCGCACAGATATTTTGGTCCCATTCTTCAACAGTCGTACACCAATCTCGATGAAAAATAAAAAGCTCCTTTCTGTCTGCCGTTTTCTCCCAGATTCCTCTCGCTGCTCCAGTTTCCCTCACCGACAAAAACGTTTGATTTAGGTCAACGCACGTCCCACTGCCCTTCATCAAAAAGCCAATTTGAGAACATCACCAGAACACATTTTTGGCCTTGAGATTCTTTTTTCAATGCCACTTTTTGCTTGCTTGGGTCAACTGGAATCATCACCTGTGGCTCAGGTTGGGGGTTTCAGGCGCATCCTACAGGGAGGAGACCACAGGCCAGACCCAGAACACATGAGAGGGACTATATAGGCCTGTCCCATCTGGTCCGGGGAACTTCTCGGTAGTCCCAATCACCTTGACCTGAATAAGTGATGGATAAATGCTACATCACACAGAACCTACAGCAAATATTAAAGCCAGGTCGGATCATTATTCTGTTATTTCAGTCGTCAGGAAGAACATTTCGTTCCAGAGGATTGTTATTTTACAGCTGTTTTCTTACAAGTTAACCTCTTTTAAATGGAGCTCTGTCTCATTATTGATCCGACCCACGTGAGTCAATCGTGTTCTTAAAGCAACCCAAAAGATGAAGTTAATCCACGCCGGCATTTTTCTAAATGTTTTGTTGTTTTCGTTTTTTCTCCCAACCTATAAACCGGTGTCACTTGTCATTTGCAGGGCAGCGAAGAGGGCGACGTGGACAAGAACAAGTGCTGCACGCTGTGTAACATGTCCTTCACCTCCGCAGTGGTGGCACAGTCACACTACCAGGGTAAAATCCACGCTAAGAGGCTAAAACTGCTACTAGGGGAGCAGCCTGCCATCACAGCCAAAGGTAAAGCCTCCTCTTTGACTTTGAAATGCATTGTGGGTGTGAGTGTGGGGGACCAGGATGACTCAGAAGCGCAGCACGGAATTTGTTAAGCATTTGTTATTCAGCGCTGAGGAAAAGAAAGGAAGAAATCAACCGTTGTTGTCATTGTCACAACGAAGGCCGCCCGGCCCAAAGCGTTGCCCAAGGGCAACGGCAGGAGCAATGGACCAAATGCACATTTTTATTTTTTTTTTAAGCAATCTTATGGTAATTCACATAAGTGGGGAATTTGCCTACGTTGCATGCATTATTCTATCACGTCAGTCATAAACACGCATCTTCCCGGATAGCGTGGTAGAGCGGGTTCGATTCCCCCTTTGCTGCCCTTTCCTGTCTGGGGTGATTCTGAACATCATTTGGTCTGCTAAATGTGTTAAGTTGAATCTATTTCAGATTTTTTTTCCATTCATTTTTTCCCTTATTGTTCCTTTTTAGGACACAGACAGTCCGTCCTTATGTGACTTCAGCCGTTTTAGGCTCAAACCCCCTGCCCGTCGGTGCCCGGGCCGTCACAGGTTCTGTTGATTACAGCCATCCCTTTGATTTGCATCATAATCTCCGTAATTTTTATTTGCGGAACAAAAACAGAACCTTTTATCCCGCGGGACTAATCTGTCCCTCTCCAAGCTCCGGTAATATCTTGATCTATCGGACTCATAAACTAAAATACGTTGCTTGCTCGGCATATTCCGCAATCTGATGGGAGCGGTAATGACAAGCAGCCTCTGTAATTTATGAGACTAATAAAATAATCCTACGTATATCCTCTATAAAGCCTACTCATTTAAATCACTGCGTGCAATGCACTAAATTACATTGCCAGCATTGTCTCACAGCTCTAATCCCATCCGGACACGATACCACTGAGAGCGCAGTGATAAATCAGCAGAACTCCTGAGGTGACGGGGGAAGTACCAAAAAGTACCTAAAAGTACTAAAAGGTGCCCAAATCTCTTCTTCTTTGCTTCTGTTAGGATGAAGGTTGTCATTTGAAAGAGTTTGTAACTTCACTTTTTCCTGTCTCCGGTGCCTTTCCATCGTCCACCTCCACACTCAGCTGCTGCTGGAGGTGTTGCCGAGCGTCTCTCTCTCTCTCTCTCTCTCTCTCTCTCTCTCTCTCTCTCTCAGAGACGGAGGGCGATGAACTTGTAAATTTAATCGCTGACATACAACACGTCAGCGTTCAGGTCACTGTCCTGGCATTTTACAGAATATTCGTCGTAGGATACCAGCGTTGATTGACAAGCTCTGCTGTGTATAGTATAAAAGGTCTAGAGTGTCTCAAGGGTCAATCATTGGTAAAATGACCCATGACCTGTATGATTAGAGAAGGCCCCTTCGTTGTGTGTGTGTGTGTGTGTGTGTGTGTGTGTGTGTATTCTAGGTTTAATCACGCATTCGTTATCCTGTAGTAGCGATCCACTGACAACCGCTCACCTTGTACATTCATACAAATTGGTTGTGAGTGTAGTGGATGAAGGGCGACGGGGGAGGATGAGGAGCGGAGTCAGATCAACCTTGAGCTTTGTTTATTTGTTTGTTTGTTGACACTTCAGTGATTTATACTCATTTTATTTTCTAGACTCAGATGTCTCTCAGCCGTATTTCTGCTGTACGTATCATCTTGACTGATAAGATTGTGCGGTTTTAACGGAAGCTTTTTGACCGGGTTTAACTACTGCACACACAAACACACACACACACACACACATGCCGACACACACACAAACCTCCTGTGTGCTAGGAGTCTGGATGCCTTCTCCTTCGCAACCCATTTTTCATTGTTCCACCATTTTTGACACCCCAAAAATGCCCTCATTAATTCTGATACCCGATTGGCCGTTGACAATGTCTGACGTCGCGTTGCTGCTGCAGCATTTCTGCCAAACTATTGGGAGTTTTTTTTAATTTTTTTACTTGCTTTGGATCGCTAAATGTCATTATTTAGAGAAACAAAGCAGCTATTTTAGATTTCCTTTTCATTTTTCAAGACATCTTTTTCCGTCGAGTCCACGCTGATTCTTCATCTGTTTGGAACCTTGTAGACCACTTACAACAACAGGGGATACCAGAGCTTTAATTAACAACAACTGGCATCACTCACCATTCATTTAACATTTCTCAGGAATATTTATTAACAAATCTGATTAAAAGAAACAAACAAAAAACAACAACGAGCTGAGAAAAGAGATAATTCTGTCTCCGCTGCTCCGCCAATAAAAATAATTCCCTAAGGATTCCGCCCACTAAATGTTGCCTAGCAACACGTAAAGGGCAGCAGAAGCTACTGTTGAATTAAGAATAGAATTTTTACTTATGCATGTATTTATTTCTTGTAAGTGAGACAGATGAGGCAAACTCAGCTAACGTTCTCAAACTGACAGCACCATTTTTTTTGGTTTTCCACACCTGCTGCTGGGTCCTGATGCTGAGTTTACACCTCTCCTCTCCCTCCTCCTCCTCCCCATCACCGCCTCCTCTTTATATTTCAGGGAATTTTCATCGATCGATGAACATAGGCACGCATTGAGCGATAAGTTTGTTTTATTCTCGCTGAAATGTTT
>OMNV01029400.1:10363-37307 GCA_900303265.1 Brotula barbata
CATACTTATGTTATATTAATATTAATATATAATATGAATATTATTATTATGATTATTATTATTAATAGAAAATTAAGCTTTGCTTTGTTTAATTACGAGATGTAATTAAACAAAGAAAAACTGCAAAAAGTTCATCTTGCCAAAGATGTCCTTTCATCTGTAAATGTGAGATTGTTGAATGTGAATCTTTTGCGAATGGAATGGAAATGACGTAACTGTGATTGAAGCACTCTGTAAAAATCTTCTTCTTAGTAAGACATTTACTATGTTTGCTATGCAAATCTGTAGATTTAAGGATTTTCCTGAAAAAGTGTGGCATTATTGTGAAATTAGGTAGAATGAAGCCGATTGCCGCCCTGCTGAACCCAGAAAATGTAAGTTTTAGACAAGCACCTGCCTTTAATCCTACTATAACCTGGACAGTAGAAAAAGGGTCGGGAGAATTTAGATTTTATGATTTAACTTGGTTGAGAATAGGGATGTGATGACAACAACCTGACCATCATAAAGACAGTGCACCTTTACTATTTAATGTAACCTTTCATGAGTTTTGCTCAGGCAAAACTAAGCCAACCCGAAAGAGACTGAACATGTTAAGGGCTCTGTCAGCTGCCAGTCAGCAGAGGATGCTTAGGCGATCAGCAAGGCCGAGATGCTAAATTACAGGGTAGGATGCAGAGTTGAGTACCTGTCCAAAAAAAGGAAACATGTTTGGTATATTGGTTTTTTTTTTATGTGTACAATTTGATTGTCCTGTACACAGTCACACTCCTAGTTGAGAAGCTACAGTATCGCCCAAAACATAAACGGTAGCAAATTGAATGAATTCTACCTTGGATCACGTCCAACCTGCCCGCAAATTTGCGAAAAACAATCAACATCTCAAAAATGGCAAAACAGGCTTCATGAACATGGTTCCGTGAAGAATTTCAGAAGCAAAAAAGTGTAGTTCTGTAAATTCTCTTGGTGCCAAATGAAAGCCAAATTAATTGAAATGCACAATTTAAAAGATGCTTTAGACTCCACAAGGTTTAGAAGATTTTGTTCTGATGGGATTGATTGATTATTATGATTTCAGGCTGCTGGTGCAGTGACAAAACTGCTGCAGGGAAGGAAGAGCTGGGCTAATTTACCGAAACTCTCTCTTGCTCTGTCTCATATTTCTTCCCCTGCAGAGCTGCCGTCTCCTACTCCTCCAGTCGTTGTTTTACAACCACTCAATACACTGCTACGAGTCCCTGTAATCTCCACATTCCTAGTGCCAGAGCGATGCAATTGTCAGCAAAACTTCACATTAAGTCCAGATGTTCTCAGTATCCACAATCAAAAATCAACCGCTTCCCTGTGCCAGACGATAAGGTGGGCTGGAGTCAGGCTTGGCCACAGTACAATCCAGTCAGCTACACCGACCCCTCTGTTGCAAAGAAGCCAAAATGGGCAGATCCTGATATTGGGTAAGAAATTAAAGATTTGGATTCTTAGCTCTGAAGTGTATCGAGAATCTTTTGATTCAAATAGAAATGCTTGACTGGTTCATGAATCAGCTGTGTCACAAAGTAGCTACAAGTATACTGTAGCTGTATAAGTGCTGGGTGTATAAATTATTACCAGTCTGTACACTGAAATGCTGCTTCCGGTTAATTTGCAGTCTGTATTTTTGCAGTCTTATAGTATTAAGTGATAAACAGTGTGTGATCAATTTTCCGCTGGGGTTTTCAGAATGCTACTTTTGATCATTTGTGCTTGTTGTGCAGCAGTTCTTTCTCCCCAAAATTCAACACTGTGGATGCTGGTGTGGACAGGACGAGCTTTGACGGCATCTACAAAGTGGAAAAAGGGAAACCACTGTAAGTAGAAAGGAAAAGTACTCGGATTCTTGCATGGTTTGTGCATGCAGCAGAAGCAGAGCAACATGAGCATCTCAGTGAGAGTGCTTTCTTGCATATACATATCTCAGTCTGACATTCGACTTGTTTTACTAATCTTCTGAAGTTTTGCTCAAATAGGGAAGCATGTCTTAATTTTGCGGGCGCTTATGAGGGGTTGCACAGTGTTCAGAGAGAAAGCTATTAGGACTCAACCGCACTGACCAAAACAATGAGCTGAAAGTGACTGAAAGCTGTGTAGAGTTGTATAATATGGTGTCGATGACTGGCAGAAATCCTCATGGACGCACAGGAGTGACTGGAAGAGGATTGCTGGGACGATGGGGACCCAATCATGCTGCAGATCCAATTGTCACCAGGTAACATTTTAATTCTTTGATGTACTGTTGTCATAAAACACGCTGACCATAGTTAAATTGTTCAGTTGGAACTAAATTTGTTTATTTAAACTATTACATCACAGAATTGCGACAAATTCATTTGTCTATATTTGGCTACATGGTTACAAAGTGTATATTCAATAGTTTCTAGAGCTGAGGATTGTTTTAATTAAATTGTTAATCTCCTTGTGTGACAGATATTGCTGGATTTTAACAGAAGCAAGACAAGATTGTATCAGTTTGTTAGCCAGTTAGGGGTGATTATATTCAAACATTCAGAGCATAATAAAAAAAAATCTAAATTTCCCAGCTCTCTCACATCTGATTGATGTATGAAATTGTCCTGCAGATGGAAAGTGGATGCCAAAGGAGCAAAGGTGCATCATTCAGTCTCCAAACGGCCTATACTGCAGTTTGTGGCCATCAAGAGGAAAGACTGTGGGGAGTGGGCCATTCCAGGGGTTGGTGAACTTTCATATTCTACATTACTTATATGATAATTCTGTGTAGCATTCATGTTCTGTCTCTAACTAATTTTCTCTCTATCTCACATTCTTCTAGTACTTCATTACTCATAAGAGGTTTAATTGCAATCAGCTTAATTTCCCAGTCCAGCGATTGCACTTGTAAACTCTGCTGTTTACCTGTATGAAATGAACCATCACAGACACATTCCAAATGACGTAAAGCATTATTGTTTGTGCCACATCTGAGACTCCGTGCTCAGAATCTATAAGGATCTGCCCTTGAAGCGCTGACCGTCTTGTTTATTTTCTGTGCATGTGGCTATTTTATAGGGAATGGTAGACCCAGGGGAGCAGGTTTCTCTTACACTGCAGAGAGAGTTCTCGGAGGAAGCGCTGAACTCACTGTCGGTTCCACCATCAGAGAGAGCAAAACTCCAAGAACGCATCAACAAACTGTTTCAATCACCAGGGTTCCAGGTCAGCAATGCAACCGATTTCCTGGTTTGTAAAAAATGATAAACAACAGTTGACTCTTAGTGTTAAGTGTGTGTTCCTTTTTCATTTCCATCAGGTGTATAAAGGCTATGTTGATGATCCCAGAAACACTGACAATGCCTGGATGGAAACAGTCGCTGTCAACTTGCATGATGACACAGGTATCAATAATGTGGAAAACTTGTCTTTGCCAGTGTGACTGTGTATCCATGATCTAATATTTTGTCATTTGCAATTGGTCATTGTGACTGTATGGGCAACATTTTCAACAGATTGTGCAAAAACAGAGATTGTGTTTTTGCCTGATACTGACACGTCCCTGTTACCCTAGGCATCAGTGTGAGCGAGCTGCCATTGCAAGCTGGTGATGATGCAGGACAGGTTCGCTGGATGGACGCTGACTCGTCTTTCCCACTCTATGCCAATCATTCCTATTTCCTGGACACGGTTGTCAAGGAGAGAAAAGCTCACTGGTAACCAAGGAGGAGGGACTAGATTCTGAAATATGGATGAAGGAAAAATGAGAGCCATATTCTTCTCTGTCTAATGTATGTGCCATTATTTGGAATGAATATGTCTGTAATAAGTCATATTCCATGTTTATCTGCCTTCATTGTACAATTGTGCTGCATGAAAATTAATCTTGTGTGTGTCTTCCTTTACTCAATTAAGCATAATCCACCATAAATATAATAACTAAAGTTGAACATGAATCTATTCAGTGAGACACATTTCAGTCATATATCCATTATACATTTGTATAACACACCATATGGTTGTTTCAGACCGAAAGTGGCAGGTTGGTTGTCTTGGTTGCTATCTGCTCAGAATATAAGGTGCACATCATTCAGAATCTTTCACTGGGACAAATTATGCAAATGTATTCAATGTTAACTAGATCACATTAACCCACAGTGATCATATAAGCACACAAAGAGCTGCTGAACAAAAACATACTACACTCATTTAAAATAGAGTGTGATGTGGGGGATTAATAAAATAAGGTAAATTCACTTTGATCTTTGCATTTCAAATCATAACATGATAGACACAAAGACCATTTTACTCTCTACAGGCAGTCATTCCAAAATTTCACATCATTTGATCTCACACTGGTGGACATGGATTGCAGGAGTGGAGATTTATGAATGGAACTGCTCATATCTGTCAGGACAATTGTGCCATTGTAAGTTGGCATTGGTGCGTTTTGGCTCAGGGCTAAACCCAATGAAGGCTTCCAACCAAGATGCATTTGTTTAATAAAGCAAACATCTTCAACAGACCATCTTAGTGAGCAAAGTTGCACCAGAAACTTGATTTTTATCATCAAAAGTTGACCGCAGACAACTAAGCTGAATCATCGGTCTAATTTTGTTTCTGTAATCATAGAGAGCTCTTCACACTGCTTACTCAAACCACTGATTTGCCTTTTTCATCTATTGATTGTTGTAAGTCTAAAATCAGCTGTCCGTGTTCCGGTCATGAAGCCAGACCAGATGAATGCGTCAGAAATAACAGTTTGCACAACCCTTGAGACCCCATGTATGTTGTGTGGCAGAAACATTTGTGCACAATGTTTGGTCAGCATGAAAAGAAAAGCATTCATCAACAAATAAAAACTTGAAAAAATATATGTTTTGTACTTTTGTAGTGTAATTTGTGATGTGATTTTTGACGAAACTGGCATTATATTCATTTACTGGAAATCTTTGGTGCATTTTTTTTCCCAGATCAGTAGAATGCAGCCCAGAATATTTCCTGGTGACTACAGTATAATGTGCAGTCTCCTTTAGAATGATTTACTCAACTGAATGCCGTCTGAGTGGTCTTGGACTGTACAGTTAACTTGTACTGTAATTGTAACCGTCAATTTTTAAAATTCTTCATTCTTCCATAGTAACAATGCAGCAAGACAGGAAAGAATGTTTTCTTTCCTAAGAATTCCTTAACATTTTATGATTTAGTAAATTTAAGTTATGTTTGTACAGTTGTTCAATCAGGATATACCACATAGCTAAATAAATATTTATATTATATAAATATAAATATTATTAATTATATTATAATATTAAATATAATATTTATATTATATAAATCTAAATATTTATTTATCTATGTGGTTAACATTGTAACAGTGCTGCCATCATGTTGTTTGATGCTTTGTTTTTTGTTGTTGTTTTTTCTTCGGATAATTTAGTGAGTGATCATGTTGTTTAATAATGTAAAATAAAAAGTTTGGTTATTAAAAACTTTATGAGATCTTTTGTTTGTTCAGGAGATATTATCAAAAAGGAATATCAAAACGCAAAGATAAAACCTTTGGCTGGTTTAGTCCAGACACTCTATATGCAACATTATGTGACAACTGACCAAAAACTGATACAAAAAAAGCAGTTTTGGAAACAATTCATATCAAAGTTGGAGGAAAAAAGTAAAGCGCTACCAACTGGCCGACTATCCCAAAATTTGTATTCTTCCCTGGACCCTTTCCAACCAGGCCACCAAGTTTCATTGAAATCAATAACTTTTTCAGGCATCCTGTTGACACACAATCATGACCACAAACTTTATCTGCTTGGCAGGGGCAAAAATTTACTTTTTACCGTAAAATAATCACTTACCTAATAGTAACCTTGTTCATTTCACACATGGCCCTTTTAAGTGTATGTGTGTGTTTGTAAGAAGCCCTACAATCCTCGTCCAGATTAGGGCAGATTGGTGAAATACATTTCCCAGCAAGCATTGCGTCAGTGTACCAAAGGCGCTTAAGCGACGACGTGGCCGGGTGACGTGTGCGCGTTTTAACCGGCCGGGTCGATTCAAACGGGGCTTGGCAGCTTTGTTCGCCTTTTGCTGCTTCAGAGTCTCACTAAATCCAGGTTGAACTCCCCTGTTCGAAAGTTTAACGCTACCTCGCCTCTGTCTGACGATGTCCGGGAAAATTAAGAACCGAAGTGCCGCAAACGCAGACGCGATATCTGGCGGTGTGACCTGCGACGAGCGCATCCTGCGGGATTGTCATCAGCTGTACGCGGATCCCGGCAGCGGTCAGTTGGCTGCTTTTCAACTCACTCACTTACAAACATTTGTGCAAATGTCGAATATAAATGTACGTTACGAAGCCTTCTCGGGTTTAATGATACACTAGATGGACGGTGGAGATGCTGGAGAGCTGGCTGTCGTGAGCCAGACTTCGTAAACAATGAGATGATTTGAAGGACGCTAGTCTGTTTTGGCTAGCTAAGTTCATTTCCATGTATTCGGTTGCTTTTGCCGTGTTGTTTTGCTAACCCGCCTACAATTCTATGGGTTATAACAACGCTTCTTTAAAGGTGCACTCAGATCTGAACACATCTTTTTTGTAGTTGTTTTTTGTTTGTTTTTTTTACCACCAAATAAACTATGGTTAACTTCTCCGTCCATCTCCGTCGCCGCCGCCCCTGAAAACAGGAAAATCGTGTCCCTCCATAGAAGTAGTGGCTAAAAAGAAGTGCAGTTCTAAAGTAAAGTCGACCCTGCACTCATTGTCATTTCGTCTTGCATCTTTAAAGTTTCCCTTGTTTGTTCTTACTACTAACATAACATGGCTTCGTCGACTGAAGAGGTAACAATTTGCAGATGTCCTGGCAATTTCCGGGGCATTTTTTGGCTGTAACTTTCAAAATGTGTTCAATTATGTGTGAGCTCTGTAATTACTCGTAAAAACTCATTTGGACCATGACGTGGAATTATTTATTGTAGATACTGATATAGCTAAGGTGAATACATTTCCTAACTGATCAAATAAGGACTTGGCAGTCAGGGGCAAAGTGATAACAGGTTGATGTCCAACCTTGATCAGTACTAGTGATGCAACATAACTTGACTCAAATTTAGACAGCGGATGATTTGTTGACCAGAAAAATTAGTGCACAACTTATGATGCCATTAACGTTCTTTACCAGTGATAATTGACACTATGTTCTCTTTTTCCTCCAGGGCTGATAACGATGGCCGAATCAGTGGGTGTTAAGTTGCTGCCACCCAGGAAAAAGATCACAGTCATGCTGATGGGCAACCACTCTGCCGGCAAGAGCTCCTTTATTAATTGGTAAACTCAAGATCATTTATGGATGTTTATCCAACCAGCAGCAAATCACAAAAATGCAACCGTAAAAGACAAGGCACTGAAAATAAATTGCATCAGAACACTTGCTTTTGAAAGGAAACAATGACCTCTCAGAACCCTAAAGCAGAAATGCCAAAAAATGGGAAGGGTCAACATCTGTAACTACAGCTAACGCAGATGTAAGCCACTCAAAACATATTTGAGATTTGTAATCTGCAGTGAATACAGAGGAAATACAGTATGTATCCAATGGAATTACGTACAGTTGTACTTGGTTCTTTGTTGATTTATTGTTTGACTGTAATGATATAGCTAACAGGCTGACACGGCTGGGCTTTTTGTCAGGTATGTGGAGGAGCACATCCAGCGCACTGGAGTGGCCATTGAGACCCAAGGATTTAGCTTTGTTACAAGTGGACGCAAGAGAGAGTCTCTTACAGTAAGCACAAAAATACACCGCTTGAACAATTCATTAAATGGACTCACTTTTCAATGAGTTTGAGCTTAGATCTCTGCAGTGCCCACACACAATGTCTGGGCTTATCTTTTTTTAGGGAAATGCCACCCTTCATCTCTATCCACACTTCAAGCCACTGCAAGAGTTCAAAGGTGAGTCACAGCTTGTGCCACAATCCCTCTCTGTGCACATTGATTGACTAAAATGGCTCTCTGTTTTATATATGTATAAATGATGCCCTAACAGACTTTGCCAGTCTCTACGCTTTTGGTATGATTTCTTCTCTTTTTGTTGGTTGATAAAGTCACTCTCAGCTGTGTTTTCACTGTACTTCATTTCCAGGTGTTTCAGAGTATTTGAGCACAGAGATCTGCACATCACGTCAGAAGCGGTTCAGCCTGGTGACGTTTGTAGATTCTCCAGGATTGGTGGACGGTGATATGAAGTATCCCTTTGATGTAGACCAGGTTATCCATTGGCTGGGTAGGTGGGCAGGAGTTGTGATGTAGTTGGGAGGGTTCTCTACTCAAAATTTGTGCCCAGTGACTGATGGGATAGGCTCCAGCCCCACTGCGACCCTGACATGATAAGTGGTGTAGCTGGTGAATGGATGGAATATTACATTTACGCTCCCGCAAGTGTTGTTTTTTAAATTAATTCCTCAAAGATGCAATTAAAGCATACGAGGATATTATTTGTCCTTCTTACTGGAGGTTTGTTTTACTGTTTATGATGTTAAAAAAATTGTTTGAGCTAACTTTTAGAGGCAAATCTTACACGCAGATTATGCAATGATGCACGATACAACTGTTTTTGGCTGGACAATAATTCAGTGTCATGTTTATCATTGTGGACTCTTAGATGTATGTTGGAGATGGAGGGAAGGGGTTAATTCGTGGTCTTTATGTAAAAATTTGATTAGAGGATTTTAGCGTTTCATTCAGTTTAATGGATTGCTTCAGAAAATAATGTTTGTTCTTCAATCTCAGGTGAGATGTGTGACTTGATCCTGGTCTTCTTCGATCCCATGGGTCAGGCTCTGTGCAAACGTACCCTTAACATCGTGGAGGGCCTGAATGAGAAGCATGGCGATCGGCTACGTTTTTTCTTGAGTAAGGCTGACGAGGCAGGGGGAGAATCTGACAGACAGGTATGCACAGCTGCAACCCGGTGCGTGTCTGTAATGTATCGTGAAGCGGCATAGCAACTACTGCGATTCCACATATCAAAGTTGTAGGCAGGTGCATGGTAAACATGCAGCAAGAAAACATGGTTTCTTGTTCCTTTTTTTTTGCAGCTGTTCATTTTCTGAGCTCTAGCAGGCCTCTAGAGACCCCTGGCAAGAATGATAATCTAAAATAGAAAATATGCCGTTCATGTGAAAGTGTGTGGGTTGGTAAAACACTGCTGCCAAATGTCTCCTCTAGTGTGGGCCTGTTTTCAAGTGTGTAGGAGGAGTGAGAAACGCAAGTAAATGGGCATTCACCTCAGAAAACCAGAACCTCACTTGTATGTTTGTTTTTTTGTGTGGTGCGGTTGTGTGTTAGAGAGTGATGATGCAGATTGTCCAGGAGCTTTGTAAACGCCCGGGACTCAACAAATGTGGTTTTGAGATGCCCACCATCTACATTCCTAATGCCAGTAAGGTAGGGTTTCATTTTCATTGAACTTTTTTTTTTTTTTAGATTATTGTTCACATTTTTAGATTTGTGTACATTTTCTGCTTGTTGTGCTTGTGCCCTTTTTGTGTTCTTATGGCTGTTTGTTTTAATATTTGTCTCTGCTGCTCTTCCTAGCCAAGTCGCTGTGTTAACCAGATTGATGAGGTGTGTCGCACCATTGAGAAAACTATTAACCAGACTGTGCAGAACACACTCAACTCCCTGGAGAAGGACTGTGAGCTCATCAGTGAGGCCATTACAGATACACTCCATAATGACAGGTGATTGTCTTGCAAAAACATCTCTCACCCTGTTCCGTATGAAAACCGAACAGGAAGTGTGTTCATGTTCAGATTCAAAACTCATTCTGTAATGTTTCTGATCATAATAATTAATCAATTTAGCGCCTGACGTGGTGTGAATGGTATGGCTGATCTTGCTCAACATGGACTCTGCAGCTTTTGCAGATTTCACCCACTCATTGTTTTGACATAACGGCTTTCATTCACCAAACAGGCAATTCCCCCTCCACGTCCTCTTTACGGTTTGTCCAGAAAGAAGAAAAGAAAGAAGGGTACCCTATAGGGGAATTAATTCTCTGCAATTTTACCCATCCTCAATGAAGAGCAGTGGGCAGCACACATACACATGCAAACAACGGCGCCAGGGACCAACACCAGATCTCCCACCTAAGGGAGGGCAACGGCAGGAGCGATTAACCTAACTCCACACAGAATGGTGCGGAGGTCGAACCCGTGATTCAAACCCACGACCTTCTTGATGTGAGGCAACCGTGCTAACCACCATGCCACCTAAATGTTAGGTTTGAGTAAAATGGAAAATGGAGTAGATTGTAAACGGCACTTATATCAACATGTTTATGTGTGAAGAATTGGGAATGTGAGGCAAAGTTGGTGATGAAATGAGAGTATATCGTTGAGATACTTTTTAATCCATGCTTTGACTCTAAAGCCTCTTACATGATCTCTGTATGTTATGCTATCATTAGGCAGACGTGTTATTCTGATAAAAAGTCAATGAGTGATGACCTCGTAGAATAACTCGGGTGCTCCCCTTTTTCAGGCAGCTCGCCAGTGAGAACCGGCGGGCGCGCTGCAAAAGTTGCTTCCTGACTCTCCTGGGCTTCAGCGTCCCGCTAGTTCTGATGGCCTTACTAGTGCTGGGGACTTTGTCCCGAGAAGTTCTAGATGTGACTCTGGGCAGCCAGGGAACACAGGCACTCTCACTCTACATGGTGAGTGACAAAGGGAGGGTAGAATTCAACCTTAATGTGGTGTTGTATGCCAATTCAATGTCTGATTTGCGTCGTTCTTGTCATTTTCAGACTCCCGTAGCTCAAGTTTTTGAGTCTCTCTCTGTGGAGCAGCAGCTTTATAGCTGTGGTGGACTGGTCCTTCTCTCCCTCCTCTTACTTCTCATTGCACGCTTCTCCTTCAGGTAGGAGAAAAATATTTCAGGTGTAAAATACACGCTCACATTTGAAAAGGAAACATCATCCGTGACCCAAATTAAATTCATATTTCTCCCTTTTATTTCGTATGACTTAGAGTCGTACACCATGGATTTGAACTTTTAAATGATCAATTATGACAGGCTTCTTGTTTCGCTCTCCTTGCAGGACTCAACCAACTCTGTCAGGCAAACAGAAAAGGCAACTGCAGGACAAACTAGAGTACGTCCAGGAGGTGGTCAAGACAAAGAAGGTACTGTATATGGGCAGAAATAGTTTTTTAAAGTGCATTAATACACATTAATGGTGTAGTGATAATGGAGCTGTTCATCTGATTTAATCTATACCGATAAGAGTTAACAATCAATACTTCTGCTGTGCCAACATCTGTGTCACGTACCACTGTGTAGGAGAGGGCATTCCTATTTTAACGCTCCCTTATTCTGTATGCTTAATTTGATTTGGCTTCTATATTTGCCTTTCCCACTAGAAAAATCTATATGAAGACTATCTGCGGCAGAGTGTCAGCGATCAAGATATGGACTTGTAGCAAAAGCCTCAGCTTTACATTACTGTGATAATTTTTTTTCTCCCTTCTTCTTTTCTTTATAACACTCAGGGTCCTTGCATTAACGCAAGACCAAATCAATCTTGTCTGACAGAACTGATATCATGTTGTGTTGCTGTAAGTGTGACTTTTTAAATATGCGTCTAGAATTCACAACAAGTACATGGTGACACTGTAATGATTGTTTTTTCTGGAAAATGTTGCCTCTGTATGAACATTACATGTACATAATCAGGATTCTGTCTTGGCACATGAGGTTTTGACAATATATTTACAACAGCATTTATACACGTATAGCTGTTTCTCTACTCCGCTAACACTTTCAGGCATACACCACTGAGATATATTTAAAACTTGCAAACTATTTATACGTATTATTTCTTTAACACAGAAAGTTTATTTTGGTCATATAGCACTTGTTTACCTGAGTCACCTTGAAGCAGCTCATATTTTTGAAGGAGTCCACCAGCATTTTTATATAATACTTCATGTCTGATAACACGAAGTACTGCATTTTGGTACTTATCCTCACATTGTGAAATCTCATTATGTTACTGTGATAAATGAAGCGGAGGTGCCAGCATTGAAACATTTAGCACTTGTTGTGAGTAGGTAAAGTTTTGTACTTTCTTCTCCTTCATTTTTTATGATGATTTAATCAAGACTGAGAATAAAATTGTTAAATATAAAGTGTTGAATGTTTTTTTGTTTGTTTTTTTTGCTACATTCTGATGTTGACTTGACTTTCATGGATGGATACATAACTTGAAAATAACATGTTTCATCAGAAAATATACATTGAAGGAGGCCTCTGACTTTCACAATTTTGTTTAATATCTCATAGCCAAATGAGTTTCAACTGTAGTACTAGACTTTGCAATAAAATACTGTAATTTAGAAAGAAGGCTAACTAGAATACTGACAGTTTCAAAATAACATTTTTTAAAATAATTATGCATATAGGTAGTGTATGAACAAGAGGATGATAGTCCTTGATTCGTTTAAATAAATTATGAAACTGCTTGCAAATGATGAGATGAGATGAAGCAGAGAAAGCTATCTAGAGATAAGGGTAAGGAGATGTACTCAAAGAGTGATATATTCAATAAAATAACAAACATAAATTGTCATAAAATGTTCAGCTGAAGATGATAACAGGATTTACTTTATTATTATAACTACTTAGGTCGTAAGATTTAACTTTTAAAAATATTTTAACCACTTATTCTCTGGGGTGACCCCCAGTCAAATAATTTTCTGCCTTTTTTTCCTTTTCACGAGAGGAAGTTGTCACAGTAGAACGGCTGACCAGAAAAGTAACAACCATTTTAAATTGCACGAATTAAGATTAAAATAACTACGGAAATAAGCTTAAAAAGAGAATCTAAAAACTATACGATTGGCAAACAAATTCACGTTTCTGTTTAGTTATAGAAGACCTAATGGCTAAACTGAGGCCCGTTAAATTAGTTCAAATTCCTTTCAATAACTCGTTTATCAATTTTTGCAAATGAGCTCTTTCTTGTACGCATTTTAATGTTGATTTTTGAATTTTGATTTATTCAAAACATAGCAACGAAACTAACATTGCGAACAATCTGTTTCGGTGCTTCTACAGCGTTTTCGTGCTGAGTTGTTCCGTTTCTGTGAACACCGCTTCTGATCTCCAACTAAAATCACAACAGCCAGCATGAAGGCACGTGGAACAGGAAGGAGGTTGACGTCATTTCCGCAGGCAGACACCGGGGAAAGTTGTTTCCTGAAGTTCGGTACTCGGTGATATTTTCACACAACCGTGCACCCACTGGCTCTACAAAATGGCCACACGGGCCTTCTATCGGATTTTGTTACATATTTAAATAGTCCGAAGTTTGTTTGTAAATAATGGAGCTGTCAGACGAGAAGAGCGCGCCACAAAACCAACACACAGGTAATGGAACCAGGATCTACATCTAATGGGATTAGCTTCCTGTCGGACTCAACCAAATTCACAGCGCCGCACTTTCATTTTAGTCTTTGTTAATGCTGGTAATCTGCATTATTATTATTAATAATGGCTCATTAGCCAAACGCATCGTTAGCTTCGTTAACTTCCTCCATTAAAACAAACAGTAGCTAGCCACGTGCTAAAAGTTGCAACTAAACAAGTTTATCTAGCTCCTAACCATATTTGGTTTACTCGGCATGTTGTTATGATTGTTTTATCTTATTTGTAGGGCAGTTCTTAAAATACAGTGGTAGATTCTCGGCGTTGAAACACTGAAAATGTTGTATTGAGTCAACATAGCCAGAGGACAGAGTCACCTACATTCACCTGTTACTGGAACACGATGCTATCTACAACAGGTGATAACGGTCTGCAGCTTTAACCTCCGAATCTCTGGAAAATGAATTCCTCTTTAATTTAGTACAGTTTAAGTCAAAATGTTGAGGGCAATGCCAAGGATTTTGGATGCATAAATACTCTACCTTTTCATATGTAAGCCATTCAAATTTGAGTGTCCAACATATAACCGTTGCAAGTTTTTGTTTGTATGTGACTGACCAGAGCAAACTCTGTTTCCCTTTGTCTATATAAATTTTAACATAATAAACATCATATAAAATACATCAAATGATCATTTACAGAGTGATTATGACTTGTTTTATTTTACTTTTGAAATCCACCATAGTAAAATGCTCCATTTAAGCGGTACAAGTACCTTGTTTGCACATTAGATAATACATAGACCGGGAACAAAGTTGTTTTACAAAATTAGCTGGTCCAAAAGTGAGCCAGTGTTGTTTGGGGCTGCAGCCCAATTAAATATGTGTTTATCATAGTGAACTCTTACTCATTTGATTGATAATGCTGATAGGTTTTGCTCTCGTCACTGATATCTTGCTCTTGCTATCTTAACAGCTTATTTACCATGATGTAAAAACCAAGACAAATCCTGTTAGATGGTCATACAAAGCCTTATTCATCAATCTGTCATGGTCTTTCAGAATAAGTAATTTGACACGCTGGTACAGCCCAACTTGTTTTTTGCATGTCAGGTGACAACTTTTATGCCTAATTTGGCTGGCAGAGACGTGAAATCATGGCTGTGCAATGTTGCATTGGTAGAGAATTTAAATTTGCATCTGGAACATCTGTGCTTTTCACAAAATAGAGCAACCATTCAGTATAGTTTCTGTAGCAGTTTAAATTGAATGGATTACATTGAACCATTTCAGAAGAGAGCCTCCAGGCCCAACTAGCCGAGTGCCGAGCTCAGGTTGAGCACTGGCAGGGCGTGGCAACCATATGTGAGCTGAGTAAACAGGAGGAGCTCACAGACCAGCAGAAAAAATGTGACGAAGAGATCCAATCTCTGCAAGAGGCTCTCAGAGGTGAGTGAGTGTGGGTGTTGATTTTTCTGTAGAAACTCTTTGCATGGGGGGGACTAAAAATATCAAGAATGTGTGTCCATTTGTGCTCACGCATAATAAAATATTGTAATGGGCCACAGTATTTTTTTGTAAATTGTGTAGAGTAATCTGAATGTCATTTGTATAATCCTTGCACAAAGAGCACAAAATGGAAGATCAATGAATTGCATGTGTGTACCACAAACAAAACATAAATTGACACAAAAGCTATAACAATTACATCTGATGAAGAAAATATTACAATTACAATTCACATTGTAATTGTCATATTTTCTTCATGCATAGCGTATATAAACAAGTCACAGTTTTCTTAGAAAAGGGAAGTTTAAGATAGATAGATACTTTATTCATCCCCCAGAGGACATGCTTTTGTCAAAGCAGTAATACAAGAGCAGAACAATTGAAATTGTAAAATATCCGCTTCATGAGAATGTAAAAAAGTAGAAAATGTACCAAAATGTGTGAAGGCTATTCATAGAAAACTTGCTTTCATAAGAGGTTAACTTCAGAGGCCATCTTCTTTGGCAGGATGTTCCACTAACAAATACCATAAAAACAAAAAGCAGCTTGGCTGGCTTTGATTTTATTCTACACCTAAGAAGCTTATCCAGAAGACATAACAGATCTCAGCTTTTATTTTGTCGTTGTGTCAGATATTGAGGTGCAAAAGCTTTTAGAGCAAGAAGTAAGTTCAGACGGCCAAATATTTAGAGCTTACTGGATGCTACACAACTTCTGGAAGGGAGGAAATGAAGAGCGTGCTGTACTCCGCTGCTCGATTGTTTCTGATTGTGCAAGGTAACCCCTCACTTTGTAATGGGAGCTGAAAGAAACAGCTGAACAAACAGTGTTCTGGTAGGAATTTGGCTAAAATTCATCTGTGTAGAGGTTGAAGTGAATCCATCACTATTTCCTTATATTGTTTTTTTGTCAGAGACTGCAGCCCAGTATGAGGCCAGGATAGCTGTTCTGCAGTCAGCAGAGTGGAGGAGAGCCAGTGCTCATACCCAGGTGGGGAGTCTGGTTGTGTAATATATCTCCTTCAAACATGAAGTACAAGTCTTTCGGATAAATTCCCATCATTTGTTTACCTTTGCCTGTTAGAGGAAAGGCAGGATGGACGGAGAAGGATGCACAGCAATGTCGACAGACCAGACCCATGGCCAATCTGCTGAATTGGAGGGGGTGGCAGAGGGCGAAGGGGCGGGGCTTACAGCAGAAGGGTATTTTTCCACCCACTGTGACACAGCCTCCCTCTCCTCCTTCTCCTTGGACACTCCCTCTCTGCCCAGAAAACGCCATCCTCAGGATGACACAGACTCCCTGATCTCCACAGGAACCTTGGTGCCCGAAGCCATCTACCTACCCCCTGCTGGCCACCGATTGGTCACGCACAGTGACTGGGACTCACTCAATGCTCAGGTTGTTGTTTTGTCACAGCTTTTAGTGCCTCGGTTTAATAATATTTGTATTGAATTAGTTTTTCCCTACACTAATACATAAACACACAAATATCCACTTACAGGAATTAAGTTTGAAACCAACTGATACTTATGAGTTTATTGGGAAAAAAAGGATTTGTTTTACAAGACAGTAGCACTAAAATGTACAGTATATAACTTGTAACCTGTAATGTACTGTTCTCCTTGTTAAGAGTTATAGTTACTGGTCACATCACTAGTATCTTCCATCGTTAGCACTCATTTCAACACTCTTTGCATAATAACTTAGCTATGATGCACTAGAATAGAATAATTGTAATGTTTCTACAAACAACTTGCTTTTTGTAAAATAATTCAAATTGCGCTTTAAGTATAATTGAAGGTTTTAAGTTTTTATTATTATTAGTTATTACTACTTATTAAGATTATTATAAAAAGGTAATTGAAGATAGAACCAAGACACATGGGGGCTGCTTAAAGGATGCAGTCTGGAGTAGAAGGAGTTAAAAGTTCAAAAATGTACAGTGGAGCCAGACCATTATTTGCTCGGTGTGATGAGTAAATAATTGATTCTGAAGCACAACATGCAGCTTGTGTGGTGTCTTCTTTAACAGATGTAATGAGTGCAGCTGCTGCATTCTGCACGAGCTGCTACTAAGAAAGTTTTGGAACAGAGGCCAGAGTTACTGCAGTCCAAATGACTAAATATGACACCACATGTTTTCCTAACCTGATGGAGATAAAAGCTACTACCACTCATAACACTTATCTGTACACTGTGCATGTGAAGTGAAATACTTGTGTGTGTGATGTTCGACGCAGGTGTCTGAGTTGCGAGGAGAGGTGAGTCGGTTGCAGGCTGAGAAGGAGGAGCTGGAGAGAGAACTGGACACACAGACCAACCACACACACAAACAGGTGGGTGACGCAGTGTGTGTCTGTCACCGAATCGTTAAAACACAGACACTTGCATAAATAATCCTTTATCACATTGAGAACTTTTCCCAGAACCTGGCAACAGTTTCAGGTTCTCAGATGCTTTATCTGCTCTCCCTCCATATGTCCGAGGGGTTAAATTCCTGACTAGTCTATTAAAGTTAGGTGAAAGTGAGCAGACAAGATAGTTTTGCAAGTGTCAGTGTGGTTAAGGAGAGGAGCAAAAGATCATCCAGAATGAAACGGTCAGTATATCTGTGTCTGTGTTATCAGTATCTGTTTTCACCTAAGTCTGGGGTCTCATCACAAATGTAAAGGAAAGAAAATTGTTTCTGAAACGGTTTAATCAAAAAGGCCTGCAAGTTACAACATTATGTGTGTGTGTGTGTGTGTGTGTGTGTGTGTGTTTAGGTATCCATGCTTCAGTCTCAGGTCCGGACTTCAGAAACTCTACTCCAGGATTTGCAGAAATCTTTCAGCCACTCACAGAATGCTGTCCAGAGCCGTCTGGTGAGTGACGCGTTGATCCTGATTTGAACTTACTGAAATAGAAATGCTGGATGGAAGCTGCAAATATTTCTCATTTTTCAAAATGATAAAATGAAACTTAATTGGAGAATCAAAGGTAATGTGGATAAAATGATGTCATGTACAATCCCAGCTGTTTCTGTTTTAGACGTAGCTGCAACACACAGGAACACATAGGAAATGAGTCCTGTGTATGAGGAAAAAAAAATATAGAAAAGCAGAAAATCCACTTCCAAACATATTTCAGTTACTCCCAACAAATGTTGTTAATGTCTGTATTTTTTATCTGTGTCTTGTTTGCTCCTTCATTGCTAATGCAAAGATGGTATAGCGAGTGAGGTTACATTAATGCTTAATGAACACATTGTTATCCAATTTGTGATGGGAACTCTGTGTGATTTTTATCTGAGCTGGGGGGGTCACATTCATGACATAATCTATTAACGAGTTGTAAATGTCCTCGAGGCTCCGCTTGCTCTCATTCATTCCAAATGTGTCCAAATGTGTCCAAATGTGCATATGTGAGATGGCTTTTGTGTGATTCCAGGCAGAGCTGTCCCTCTCTCAGAGGAAGATGTGCTGTGAGTTGTCCAGACTAAAAGGAGACGAGATTGAGAATCAGGGACCAGAATCCAGCACAACGTTCCCACCAGCCCTACAGGTGAATCCCTATCCCAGATTTTTAGTTAACAAATGTCATTAGTATTTTATTTGTAACTGGTAGGTCAGTTTTTGTTGAATTACATGATGTACATAAAGAGAAACAGAAACTTGAAAAATATAATGAATGTATGAAGGGAGGAGGGGCTGATTTGGTTTAAGAGATTTGTTTGTAGTTTCGTGTTTACCTTTTTTTGCGTATGTAGTGAGTGCACAAATCCACAGAGTTTAGCTGCATTACATGCAATCACTGATAAGATATAGCACATGATGTAGAATAGCCATACCCACTCAGATTTGACACCCAATTATAGCAAAATTCAAAGGAATATAAAAAACCCAAAAATACACATTTTGTGTGGCTTACTCCAGATATTCTGTATGAAAAATTTTGGTGACAATGACCCAAAATTGTAGAGGGACATACAAAAACAGTTATTCTAAATCAATTTTAGATAGCAGAAAATGTTAGGGCACAAAGTGCTGCAGCCTTTATGGATGCATCCTGATTAACCAAAGTAATCCAGGATTTCTTTTTTCTAGATTTTTAGATTTTATGACTTGCAGTTCGAAAGTTATAGGACAAAAAGTAAAAGTGGTTATTATAGTGCAAAAATTAACGGGCAGTTCCCTGGATCGTGTCTGACCTGTACATCCTGCTAACAGGTAGACGGACAAACGTGATCAGAAATGTAAACTTTTTTTTCCTTATCTTACTCACTTTTGTTTGTTTTTTGTTTTTTTTTGGTCGGGTGTAATTATAATCCAGTTTGCGTACATTATATTCCAGGAACCAGGACAGTCACATTGCCACACAGCTGTTTGTCAGTCAGTTGTATGCCTCGTGTGTGACTGTTACACTTTGACCTGCAGGGGCCGCACTGCGAGGAGCGCCTTCGCATTGAGATCGTCAACTTACGAGAGCAGCTGGACACCCGGACCGAAGAGAATGGTCTGTCCATCTTATTCCTGCTCTTTACGTTACATACACACTGAGATATATTTAAAGTTTAATTTGGACACTTGTCACACATTTGCAATGTTGTACAAAGTAGATGATGCGTTTTGTCTTATATGCCTGTGTAGCTTGGAAAGCTAAAAATGTCTGATGTCTTTTTTTTTTTTTTACTGTCGACTAATAGTGACACTCTTTTCTTTCATGTATCCATTTCGCTCCAACTGATACCATGATCAGATATTTTAGAAGGTGAGTGAACAGTTTATGCTTTATTCAATGCAGAAGTGTTTCACATTCATTAATTTGTCCTGTTGTATTAGTTTGAGTGTGTTAACATCACACTGGTATGACCTGCATGTGTGATTCTGTCTGCAGTGAAGCTTTCCAGCCTGAAGGTGGAGACAGAAAGGGTCCAGGCTGAGAGGGACCAGTTGCAGACTGAGCTTCTGGCTTGTCGCACTGAGCTTGATGCCCTCCGGGTGGCGCTGTCTCACATACGGAGCAACAACAAGGTCCTTAATACTGATAAAGTAAGTCCAGTAACCTGCTGTATCTCCCTGTTACTGTTCCTGCAGTTGGCATGTAGCTGCTGCGTGTGATGTCAGCTTCTGTTACTGATTTACGAAGAGAAGTCTGTGCTGCTGTGTGTCCGTCTGAATAAGCGTTGTATCGTTCCCTCCTGTAGGATCCGTTTTTTCCATTGAATTTGTCCCCCTTGTATTTCCTTTTATAGTATTTTCATAATGCCAAGTTCAGTTATTGTATAGACTCATGAATATTTAAGTAGTATTATTGGCACGAGTGTTATTCACTTGTTGCCATGGTGACTCATTATCATTATCTAATTTTACTCTGTGCGTGTGGTCAAATATGGCTCAACCCACATAGATTTGATTGAATTCATTCTAATCAGCTCTTGTGGAAATGACAACTCGGAGCTTCCGCTTCTGTTGTGAAATATGATCCAACCTGTCATAAGTAAGCCTCCATTGTTGTTGTGTGTGTGTGTGTGTGTGTCAGGCGGCCTTGCAGCAGCAGTGTTTGGAGCTGCGTAGCCAAGTCATCAGCCTGCGCTCCCAGGTCGACACCAGCCAGACTGTACAGAGAGACTTTGTGCAGCTCTCCCAGTCACTTCAGGTACTCTGGAGTACTGTGACCTTCATAGATAAAGTGTGCTTTTGAGTGTATGGATGATGGTTTCACTGTCCAAAATGAAATATGTCATCTGTCTCAGGTCATTGTAGCTTCCTCTAACTCATCCGTCTTTTTCTCAATGCACTCTTTCACACAGTTGTTCAGGGAAGTGTCGCAGCATTGTAGCATTTGGTTTGTTGACAGTGACAGACATTTCTCAGGTATTGTGTTTGTGTTCACACACATTCTGGTAGTTTAGACGCTCTTCAAATCACCACCAGGGACTTTAAATTTGTGATCTCTCTCAACTCTACTGATTTAAGAGTAGTTACAACATTAGTCATCACTGATTAGTTATATATTGTACTACACAGATCAAGAAAAAAAATATTAAATTTTTCCTGGAATCGTGTCAAATCAGTCAAGGAGATCTTGGGTCATTCTGACAACGTTAAAACTAAAAATCTGACAGGATTGCTGCTGCAAATGAATAAGATTAATAAGATTATTAATTAACATTAATAACACACAACAACATTGCAACATTCTTAGCTGTTCAAATGCCAAACTCCTTTTGGTGCTGTGTAATGACATCAGATCCTTTTGCCAAAAATCTGTTTATTGATTAACTGTATGAATACTTTTGTTTAACGGTGACCAAGTTCCTGCCTCAACCAGGTCACTCACCTCAACTTGGTTTTGTGTGACTTATGTTTCTGATTCTTTTGCTCTCTGTCTCCCCCCGCAGGTCAAGTTGGAGTTGATTCGCCAGGCTGACAGTCTCGACCAGATCAGGGAAATCCTGGGAGAGGAAGTTAGTGAAGCAGGATCTGCACCTGCTGAGGCCTCATGAGTAAGTCACACTGGAACCAAAGAGCTCAGATGAAGACAGAAGCATTCAGTGAGTGACCAATAGCTGAAATAACCATGGCAACATGGAATATGGCCACTAAGCTTGAACTGAACACTGCCAGCACTTGTGACGATGGAGAAGCATTATGTGTTCTTAAACAGACATGTCGTTTCGTTTGTTTCCATGTCAAAAATGTTGCTTAAAGACCAAACTAATCACTGATGTAACTTTAACACCTTTATAACACTCCTCTTCCTCATCACACACACACACACAGTAATGGATTTAACTTGTTCCTGCTATGATAAAATATGTCCATTTATTTTCTTCATCAAACTGACAAAGCACCAGCAAGACATTCCATGTGTTTAATGTCTAATTTGCATTGTATCAGTTATTCATATTTTTCGCAAGCATCATCATCATCGTCATCATCATCTTGGAAATATGTATTTTGGACTTTCTTTGTAACCGAATATGAGGATTTGTTAAAGTGTACACTTCAGTGCAATAATAAATAATAGAAGTATACATGTATCTTTAAATAGAGGGAGAGCAGAGTTACATGGTGTAAAATGTTTATTCTATGTATTTCCCCTTTTTCATTTAGCTCAGTTCTGGTCCTTCCTGTGCTTACAGCAACCCACCACAACACTAGAATTTGTAATACTGAATATAAAAAGAACCTAAGTGTAAAGCCGTTAAGGAATGTGAAACTCATTTTACCATTGTTTTGTATTAATACATAATGATAGCTAAAGTTAGTTTTTGCAAAAAAAGTCTTCAGTCATTTTTACAAATGATGATTTATTGTGCATTCTTACTGTGCATTTATTTAGCATATTCCTGGTAATAACAATAAAACTAATGTTAGGTTAAAGTAAAGCACAACAAAACACAGTTAATGTAGAGTTTGATATTACCTGGAATGCACAATGAAGATGCATTGTTTGTTTATGTTTCTGGAAATGAATTCTTCCATTTCCATTTATGCATAAATATTGAAATAGTGTGGACCAACAGTGAATTTACTCAATGTGCAGATGGGTAACATATTTATAGGACTGATATTTATGTGCCATTTCATAAAAATAAATGGAGTAGGTTTATAACTTCTGAATAATAAAGAGTTTTGTTTGCCTTTTCTTTGAGGAACAAAATGTATCATGGCTATTAAAGGGTCAGAAACACAGAATTATTATTATTATTATTATTATTATTATTATTGAATTATATTTGTAGTTATATTATCAGTGTACCACAGTATTTGGGTTATATAGTTAGACAAAATGTGGGTTTTTAAATGATATTGGGGTAAAATAACCATTAATACAAAATTACAATTGAAATGTGATACTGAATTTTTAATTATAACTTCCCATTTCTTAAACCGCAAAATGTAATATGTATGTTATTAATCTTTCACAGCACCGTCATGAAGGTAATAAGATGGTGCAGTTAATTCCAGGTTATCCACCTCAAAATTAAATAAAAACAAAGCGCTGGTTCATATCTAAGTTTGACAGTTTCTTTAATACACATCTTTATTCTTTAAGAATAAACTCAACACAATAGTTTCAATAACTCTTGCCTCTATACTCATTTCAGTACATACACAGAAAAAAATATTTTTCAGCTTTGTGTTTGTGTGTGTGTGTGTGTGTGTGTTTTAAAATATTTTGTTTGTATTCATGCCACTTCCTTTAAGATGATGTCACAGTTTGCACACTCCTACAGTTGGTGCAGTGAGGCGTTTCCCTCGATCGTCTCCGTCCGCGTCTTGTTGATCCGCACGCTGTCACGCCACCTTCACACTTTACCTGAAGGACCAAAGACAAACCTGTTAGTTTTAAAGCCGAGGCTGTGTGCCAGGGTTAGATATGCATTTAGTCGTTGAAATGCTCGCTTTCAGTTAGGAGTCTCACACAAATATTGATTGATAAGTTCTGAGCTTTAGAAATAGGTGCCCCATAGACTTACAAGATGGACAAATAATCTGCCTGGCCTACACACACATCGCCTGATTTCGCCCCTTAGACTTTCACCTCTTCCCATACATGAAGATGACTTAAGCTGGAACCTGGTTTCGCCTCAGACAACAACATTGTACACTCTCAAATATGACTTCTATGAAAGTGATCAAATCCCTCCAGCATTTTGTGGAAGAAATGAGTCAGAATAAATACTGAAATGAATCTTCCTGTCACAGGCTCAGAACTTGTCATTCTTTTCTTGTGAGAAAAGCCACTGTGTCAATAAATCTCATTTCTGCTTGGTATAAATGTTTTTCACACTTTGTCCATTGTCAAGTGAGAATGCTTCTATTTTGCAGTCAAGCAGTCTTAATAAAACAATACAGCACATTGATTGTTTTACCCTGTTAGAGAATTTGTTTTGCTTTAATTTAGGGCCCGACCGTGATATTGGATATCTTATTTTATTGGCCGTTAGTGTCCTATTTGTTGATATATTGGTAGTGAGCGACATGTTCACAGGTATCAAAACTTTTTTGAACGCAAAAAAAGATGCTTGGACTAATGTATGTAAAAAAAAAGTGTGTGAGACGCAATGCTGGAAAGTTATTGAACAATGTACCCCCCATCCTTTACCGTCCATGGCAACAAGCTTATATGGTAGATTAGCTTGCAAACTAGCCACATAGCTACTCACTTAGATGTTCGCATCTAAGTCCATTCTGCCTATAAAGCTACATTATAACATTAGTGGTAGTTAATAAATTTGGCTTTATATATAGACAGAATTGATTAGGATGATGTGTCTCAATCCACTGATAGCTTGTATGTTTGTGATACCATTTTACTATGGATTATAAATTAAATTTATAGTAGGAATGTAACTAAAACCTGGAGTATGTACGTATGTATGTGTACGTGTATATATATATGTATGTACTGTATGTATGCATAGGCTGATATATCAACGTCAGCATTTTCTTCCTCCCTATTATTGGTAAAGGCATCGCCTCCAAAAAATCCATTATCCATCGGGCCCTACTTTAATTCATAGTCAAAGAAGGATGCACACAGCAAAGTTTCTACCATTAGTGACCCTTTTGTAATTCAACAGAGCTGTTCCAAGCAATCGTATTAAAGTTCGGGTCGGTAATATTGGAGCAAACAGGAGTGTCAGATGGATTTTGAGAGTAATCCCACCCCCTCCCTTCAGTAGAGGAACGCCCCAAAACACAGGAATACACACTACGAGTCCAGAGAGTCGTGGAGAGAGGAGAGAGGAGCGCATCACAGCCGCATCCAACTACAACTACTCCGTGTTTCATTCATCCAAAGGCGGATTAGGGAAAATTTATTATCTGAGATTATAACATTGGAAAAATAGTGTCATTCACACACACGCTACTGAAAGCGCGCACTTAATACGAAAGGCATGCGCTGTCAGATCACACATTTAAGTATGTACAACCTCTCATTCACACACATGCGCGTCACTAAAAGCCTCTGTGAAGACTCTTTAACACTTGAAATGAGAATCAGCACTCGCACACTGAGCTACGCAGGTAACAGACAGGTCGAGCAGCCAATCACGTCATTCGGTCCGAATAAAATGATGGGCTGGGTTGATTTCAGGATTACTCGAGTTACAGATATCAGATTTTTAACATTCTTTTTTCATTCTTTAAATTTAAACAAATTGTGTTTTTCCCAAAAATGACCCAGCCTACCTTTAATGTTTAATTTTTAAGGTCCTGAGTAATAAACGCCCAAACGAGGCACATTCAGAGGCAAGAGACCTGATCGCAGGAACATGATTGGTCCAGGCAGAAACACAAGCAGAGGACACAAACAGGCGTAAAGTATAGACAGGAGACACACAGAGTAATCTAAACAGGAAGAATGACCTGCGGGAAACTTCCCACTCATGCAAGATGCAGGGTGCCGTAACGTTGCGTATGGGGGAATACCTTGTTTTGTTACAGGGATTTGGAGGAGGGGAAACAGGTTTAGGCTGGATTGTCAGAGAGGGAGTGACAAAAAGAGCATCGAGGAGAGGAAGATTAAATAAAGGTCCGAGTCATCAATGATTAGAGGACAGAGGGAGGAGGAAAGGTGGAACACCATCAGAAATAAGAGGGGAGAGACATTTAATGGGGAGGAAAATCATCCGTAACACTCTGTTAATCATTTTTTAAAACAAGGAGGAGAAGAGTTCAATCATTATATATGATTTATCTTCAATTTCTGTAACGTTTCAACATATTTTTCCAGATCTGGGGTCTTATATAGACAGTACATCTGCATTAACGAACATATACAAAAATTTACAACACCCCTCCTAAATTGCAACAAGGCAAAGGCAGCCATTATTTTAAATCAGGAGTTGTGTTCTGGATGTGGATGGCAAAATTCCATGCAAAATATATATTATTTTAAAAAAGTGGATTTTCTGCCAAGCATAAAAAAAGTCCTGATGTCATCTGATCACGATGGAGATCCAGATAATGAGAATGATTTTTAATGGAAGGTGTAAATAGAATTAGTACTATAAATATGAATAAATAGTGTGAGTAGTGTACAGTGCCCTTATTATTGACCAGCATGATGTTCTTATGTTCTAAGTCTTTATGACGTCAGCTGACACATTACAGACATCCTGACTGGATTCAATGCTTTGTTTGTTGTTATAACACGTGAATACTATATCATATGTTGCTAATAATGAAATATGCTCCCTATTCTGTAGCACTCTAGTGTGTTTTTGTACACATGTACTGTTTACATAAGAGTCCCCAGCTTTCTAAATGACGTCTGCTGCTTTTAAAAAAAAACACCAACAACACTAACTCAACATTTCGCTCACGGTGTGAAGGGGACACACTCGTGGATTAGTCTGGTGTGCGGCTTACCCTCCAGATATGTGCGAGCCACAAACTTGAGGATCTCGTCGATGAAGATGACTGGGACGGAGAGCTTCAGCACCATCATCCACTTCTCCACATTCAGATGAGTGAGCTTGAAGATCATCTGTGGAGGAGAGCAGCCGTGTTGAATGGGACCAACTGTGCCTCCCTGCTCCCATTCACGCTGCCAGCTGATAACTAGAAGGAGGACTGACTCCCACAGATCATCACAACTGATATTTTTAGACTTTTTGATGTTACAGTTGAGGTTGTAAATGGTGCTGTCATTTGGTCAGTATTTTTCTGACAGCTGTAAGATTTCTTGAGTGGCTGAATTTCATCAAGCATAATCCATTAGTAGGTATAGTAGGAGATTTACATGGTTGGAGGCACGTGGTGCGATGTGTGTGTGTGTGTGTGTGTGTGTGTGAGCAGGAGTGTGCTGATGCAGGGAGGAGCAATGGGAGATGGCGTCAGACTCACGGGCAGGGGGTCGACGTAGATGATCATGAAGTGAAGGGACATGGAGAGGCTCATGGCGGCCACCAGCCAGATGTTGCTCCAAGGGGGCATGCGCACCAGGGACTGGTTCTCAGACAAGCTGGGGGGAGGGGGAGTGAAGAAGAGGAGGAGGTCAGGGTTGGACGGGG
>OMNV01029404.1:0-12640 GCA_900303265.1 Brotula barbata
GTTCAGGGGGTCCTTGTTCTTGTCCAGCCAGCCAGTGATGTTGTAGTCCACTGTTCCAGCATAATGAACCAGAGAGAAGTGAGCCTCAGCTTTGCCCTTTCCTGGCTTTGGCTTCTCAAAAGCCTTGGTCTTGCCAAGATGCTGGTCATGCAGCTTGTTCTTGAAGGTTGTATCAGAGGCCTTGGGGAACATGCACTCCTCTTCAAGGATGGAGAAAATGCCCATTGGCTGATGGAAATCGAAATGTGTGTCAATAGTTTCATCTTAGCAACTGAGAAGTCATTATACTGAGACGGCATTATCTGAGATCTGCTTACCTTCTCAATAAGCTCAATGCAGGCAGCCAAGTCCATACCAAAGTCAATAAACTCCCATTCAATGCCTTCCTTCTTGTATTCCTCTTGCTCCAGGACAAACATGGTGTGGTTGAAAAACTGTTGCAGTTTCTCATTGGTGAAGTTGATGCAAAGCTGCTCCAAGCTGTTGAACTATAATAGTTACAGAAGTGTAGTTAACAGAATGTCAGCATAGCGTTTCCTTGTAATAATGGTCAGACGTATCTGAAATCACTCACATCAAAGATCTCAAATCCAGCAATATCCAGCACACCAATGAAGTATGAGCGTGACTGCTTGGTGTCCAACATTTCATTGATACGGATGACCATCCACAAGAACATTTTCTCATAGACAGATTTGCAGAGAGCTGAGACAGAATTGTTGACCTTGAAATGAGAAAAGTTAGGGTTTTTTCGTATGATGCTGTAGTGCCTAAAATGTTGACAGTTTTTTTTAAACACCACTAAATTTTAACATTTTGAATCTTTTATGCCATGACACCACCTGATCCCATAATATCCCTTTGTTATCCATCTTTTTATACAGCTAGTCCATCAACATAATAATAGTTATCCAGCCACCACTGACTGCAACACCAGGAAGAATCAACTTAATAACATCACTTCAGATTTACTTGAAACAAGGATTTTAGAATCAGATTTCTCATCTGAATGATAATTTTGAACACCAACAAAGTTTGAAACACTTGTTTTGCTGTGTTTTGAAAAATCATCTTTTCTTTTTGTTACCTGTGGGACGGTCTGACCTTTGGTCACCATCTCATTTCCGACCTTGACTCTGGGGTAGCACAAAGCTTTCAGCATATCAGCAGAGTTCAGGCCCAAAAGGTAGGCGATTTTGTCAGCCACTGATGAAAGCAAATGATACAGTCACCAAACTTCTACACTTGTGAGGTGTACACTTAAAATATGGAGTAAGATGCTTGAAACACCTCTTGCAAATCAATATTTGATCAATTACCCTCAGTGCCATCAGGCTCAGCCTGCTCCTCACGCTGCTTCTGCTTGAATTTCATGTTGCCATGATGCAGCACAGCACCAGTCAGCTTGTAGATGCCCAGCTTCTCCTCAGCATTGAAGCCCAAGATGTCAATGGCGGTCTGCAGTTATCATGAATCAGATTTTATGAATCAAACATTTTCACTCCGTATTGAATAGAAGATTCATTCTACTGTAAAGTTAAAATCTTTACATCAGTGGCAATGAACTCCTCAATATCATCAATACTCTTGACAGTGATTTCACCCTGACTGATCATTGGGTAATCATAGGGGTTGGTGGTGATCAGAAGAGCCTCTGCAAGAGCAAAGACAAACAGTATTATGATCATATGTGTGTTTGGCATTGTTTAAGTTTCAATTTTTAAATGGTGTAGTGACAAACCCAGGAGCTCAGGTTTGTGGCCAGTCATCAGCTGATAGAAGATATGGTAGCTCCTCTCAGCAGACAACTGGAAGGTTACTCTGGACTTCTCCAGCAGATCTGTGCATAAGACATGAGATATGTGACCATAGCAGAATATTTTAAATGTATTTAACCAAACATTGCAGCCATTTAGTAACTCCCTATGATAATTGTTACATGTTGTATTTATAATTTATAATAGCACTCTTGGCGAAACACACTCACCTACAACAAATGTAGGCAGATGCAAGTACACACACAGTCCTCGTTTAGTCACACTCAATATATCCTATATTGGTATGTTACAAAAGGCACGGCCAGAAATGCTGTTGCATTTTCTCATAGCACATAGAACAAAATAGTTGTCTGTGTAACCTCTGTTCATTTGCTCTGCAAAGTCTCAGGCAAAAATCAGAGAGAAAAAATACACACCCTGTAAAATTGTGTTATTGTCCAATCAGAAATGCATATCAGAAAATTAATATCAAAGCATTTTTTGACAGGGAAAGTGGTTTGTGCAAACATGGCTCGAATTCTTTACCTTTCATTTATTATAACTTTTGATTTCATGACTGATAAACAAAACAAGGCTCAGAAACCAGTCTTTTGCATTCACGATCCAAATTATAACCTACATTGAAAAAAATAGACAGAAATAATCTCATAATTTCCTAAATGCTACCTCATGTCATTTGGTAGGTATAAGGTAATTTGCTAGAAATACCACTGAGCACTGTTTTTCCATGATGGACACTTACATGTTTCAATATCAGCTGAAGACAGCTTGCCACTCGTGCCAAAATGAATCCTGATGAATTTACCCTAGATTGAAAAAACAGTATTACCATTGCTCTTTGTCACGAAGCAAGCAGAAAAAATCTCAAGCGGTTTTCTGGATGTGATCACTCACAAAACGAGAAGAGTTGTCATTCCTCACAGTCTTGGCATTACCATAAGCCTCCAGCAGAGGGTTGGCTGCAACAATTTGGTCTTCAAGAGAGCCCTGCAACAATAGATTTAATAATTATCCCAATGGTATTATGTGTGACCAATACTTTAAACTCAACAGCCAAATTTACCTGGATCTTGCCAGCAACTGGCTCTGCCTTCTTTGCTCCAAGTGCAGCAATAGTTGCAAAGTACTGAATGACACGCTTGGTGTTGACAGTCTTTCCAGCACCGGATTCTCCACTAGGTTAGAGACAAGCATTTTCTCGATTATTTTGCTTTGGTCATTGGGTTTGTTAACATTTTACTTGAAATTTTGTGTTATACTCACGTAATCAGGATAGACTGGTTCTCACGATCTGAAATAAATACATATAATTAAATATGCATATATGTATGTATATATACATACAGTATATACATGCAGTATATATGTATACATGTGTGTCTTCAGTACATTTTATGCATATAATAATAATCAAATAATATTGATAAAATTGATCTCACCTGTGAGCATGAACTGATAGGCATTATCAGAGATGGAGAAGATGTGGGGTGGAGCCTCAATCCTCTTCTTGCCTCTGTATCCGCCCACAACTACTGCATCATACACTGGAAGCCACTTGTAGGGATTCACGACAACACAGAACAAGCCAGAGTAGGTCTGTAGAGATGACAAACTGTGTGTGAATATTTTGATACAGTGTAGGGGCATTCACTGCTGTCTATGTTAAACAAGTGAAAACCCACGTAGATCATCCATGATGCATAACGCTCTTTGAGGTTATACAGCACACAAGGTTCATTGAGATGGGTCATCATGGCCATGTCCTCAATCTTGTCAAACTTTGGAGGGTTCCTGGGATGGATGTCCTCCTCCTTCACAGTGATGGACTGAAGCGAACAAACAGTGAAATAATTTCAGTATTGCTTAAGTGGAAGCAAATGGATGACTAGATCACATCCTCTTCTAGATTACATCTGCGAAAACACCATAGCCAAATGGAATTTTAAATGGATGATGTTTCAAAGTAAACATTCATTCACTTAAGTGTCTCAACTGTGGATTTTCCACCCTCAGTCATTATTTCTAGGGGTCATCAAATTGTTTTTGAGATTACAGTATGAATTGATCATGAAATAATAAATGTTATTTACCTTTCCTCCGTCTGTCTCAACTGTGGCTTTGCCCCCCTCCTTTTTGACAAGTTTGCCCTTGAGATACATTTCATCAGGCTCTGCCACAAAGTAGGCCGTTTTGGCATCAAATGGAGCAGTCTGAGCCTCAATCCTCTCCCTCTCTGGTTTACGGAGGAAGATGGCAGCAGGGCCATAGGCCTCCATCTCCGCGTCTGTGCTCATGATGGCACTTCAGTGGAAACTGAAAGAGTTCAAATATACGCTTTATAGTTAGTCTCTGTATGTTTATTGTGTTACTTCTAAGATATCACCACGTTATAAAACATTTATCTGATGTTTTCTAGGTTTTTTTCTTTTACCTGAGCTTCCAACAGAGAATCGGTGATACAGTATCTGATGGAGCAAGATGCTATAAAAATAAAAGATCAGATGATCATCATTAGTACAAATGTTTTTGCGTTAAGTCCAGCCAGTCCAGTTAATGATTTTCATTTATGGAATAGATGTAGTCATTACAGTACAATGATATACAAATATAACAAAATCTGGGCCAGCATTTTAGCTTCAACAAATATCAGTAAAATCATGAGCAGAGCACTACTCTGAGCAAAATTAATGAGATATGCAATTGACATCTGCATTACAGAATAGGCAGTGCTCACACAACCACATTCAACCAAATTCAAGTCAGTTAGAGGGTGGTAGTTGCCAGTTGTAGTCGTAGTCTTGCCAGTTATTCGTGTGATTTTGGAACAAAGTATAGAACAAGCTACTATTTCGGAGAGTATAAATTAACACAGAACATTATCCAAAATGTCTATGGAAGACTGCAATGGAAAGAAATTAAACTTCACCTGGTTGTCATCTAAACCGGGATAACTCTGATCCAAGACCAATTAAATTAAAGTAACTTGCCTACTAGTGACGTGGAGGTCACAGTCAATACACTCACCTGTGATGGGAGCCTATCAGTTCATGTGGACGTCCAGAGCTGCCTCTTTTATAGAGAGTAGGAGTGCCTGTTCAGCAGTCGTCCCCCGCTCTGTTTGGGCATGTCTTCTTTCATTACTTATTTGTGGCAGTGATATTTTCAGCGCTGGTGGATTGAGCTTGATTGTAAAATAATGTGAAAATTTGTAATATATAGCCTACCATAGTGACACCATGTAGAAAATAAATTGAAAGATACATTGCATTATTTAACAGATATATTTCACACAAGTGGAACATTAATGTTACAAATCAAAACTATTTAAAATGTGGATTTATAAAACATTTGATCTTTGTGTTATAGGAAAATGTAATATTTGCATGCATTGAACTGCACTGATTATGAACAGCATTTTTTGAAAAATAAAAAGCAGTGTGTATCTTTTGTGTGCCCCATTTACAGACACACACACGCACTGAAATTTTTAAATATTATCTTGACCAAACAATGGCTAATATGGCTGTTAATTTCTCCTTTAGAACTAAAGAAGGCTATTGTATTCAGAAGGGAGAAATGGGTGCTCATCATGTTCTCCTCTGAGCAGCTTTGGGAGCTGTGGGGGAGCATCCAAATACCATTGGTGTACAGTTGCAAGATGCTTGCACATTTGAGATCTCTGAAATGATACAAAGTTCACCCCTCAATGCCACTAATTATGAGACTGTTATCAACATAGCATAATTAAATGTTAACATTTCATAACAACTGAACTGGTTTTGTTAAGTCCAGGAGAAAAATTTACACTACATTTAGCTTTACCATTTGCTGTTCCCAGAAAAACTGAATTTGACAATACCTATACAAGAGTGAAACCTTATACCACAAAGCAATGCAGAGCCCTTGCATAACATGATTCATAATCGATTTAATCCACATCAAATCCAAACACTTAATAAATACAGGTTGCATCATATTAATGTTTTAGAAACATCCATGGCGCTAAGTTTTGGAAATGCTCTGCAGATGATTGTGGTCTACAGTTACAGGACATTGGCACATCTCATATTCCATCTCCACATCTCAATAAAATTAAAGATGAGGTTCTATCCATTTAAGATCAAGGAGTAGCCTAATATATATCTCCCTAGAAGGACAGGAAAACCGCTGCCAACTGTAGAGATCAGACCCTAAATAACTTCTACACAAGGCAAAAAGAACTTCATCCATTTGCATTTGATACTAAGGAGTTCTCCAGTGTTGTGGAATCATGATGCTGGTGTCCTGGCAAATTGTAGAGGCTTATCACCATTACAACATTTTTCATTCAAATTAGCTCACACAGCAGTTAAAACATTTCAGATTTTTTTGTAAATGAGAGTCCATCCACTTTCGATGTAACTCAGGGTTAAATCAACTAAGGATGACATACTAATTTCAGCCTATGGTATGATGACTTAAAATGTAAGACCAAGTAAACAGCTTAATGTGGTCCATCACTCATGGCTCTTCTCTGCTTCTAGTATCAATTACAGAGATGTAGGTCATTGCTCACAAATTTTCTTTTTATGAGTGAATAAAATCTATGTAAATCTAAAAATGGCCGTGTCTAATGTATTGCGCTCAATGAATATGCAAAATATTCATAGATATATTTGAAAAAATCCATAAATATACAGGTTATACTGTGCACTATATGTTACGTGTGTACGTTTGTATAGACTTATTGTGGCACTCAATAGAAATTACTTGTGTGACTGAACAGGTGGTGTTGATTTCACGTGCCACTTATGGATCAAGGACATGTTGTTTGCATCTAACGTTGGCTTAACTGGCTATTCAAGACAGTGCATGAGTGATGTGATGTCCCAGATGTACTGTATGACAACATTTGCTTTTTTGGTTTCAAATCAAGGCTTAATAAAGAAGAGATGAATTTGCATTACTTGTTACTCGTAATCTAGTCAACCTAATTTTTGTCATTCCTGATACCCAAATTGAGTTCCGTGTCAAGACTGTACACGACAGCACGGTGTGCGTGGTGGTTAGCGCTGTTGCTTCACAGCAAGAAGGTTGTGGGTTTGAATCCCGGGGTCGATCTTTGCAACTTTCTGTGTGGAATTTGCATGTGTACCCAGAGTCTGGGCTTTCTCCTGGTGCTCCGGTTTTATCCATCCACAAAAACGTGTGTTAGGTTAAGCAAGGCAAGTTAGAAGATCTGGAGTTGGTCCCCAGGCGCTGTTGTGTGTGTTTGCATGTGCATATGTTGGCTGCCCAGTGCTTCTCGTCGAGGACGGGTAAGAATGCAGAGAATTTATTTCCCTGTGGGGGTCAATAAAGTACCATTCTTTCATTCATTCTTATCAAAATTTGGGACTTAATTTTGATCTGGAATGCTAAATATGCATTTGTAGCATGAGTACATTATGCAAAATAATATGCATGAGTAGATTATGTATTGTGTCTAGGAGGTATTTCTAAGATTTCTCTTGCAAAGTTATATGTTAATGGATTCAGCATGACTTACAAAAGTGCATGTGCCAAACTGCTGCTCTGCCATTGGCATCATGTGAACCCTGCAACAGTAACCCACCCTGTCTGTGGTCTGAGTATAATCTGACGTCTACCTTAACCGGCCAATTTAAAATTACCATTCATTTTCCCAAAATTAAAATTTAACATCAAGGTGTTTCAGCAAATCTTTTGTGAAGAAAAAAGATTTACGATTTAAGTGGGAAAAAAACTCTATCACTTAAATCTGGATTTGGAATTGCCCCATTGGACGCAAATGGAGCACTCAAGCTTAGCCCTTATCAATTGTCTTGTCCAGTTTGAACAATCTTACCAACTCCCTGGTTGTACAACCTGTAATTGCATTGTAATTGCAACCATGCTCGCACAGAACCAAATGATATTCTGCTGCCTGGTTCAAGCAAAACCATGTTAACTATAAAACAAACTAAAAACTGAACTGAAATAAACTAAAAAAATCTATCTGGCCAGTAGCATTGTGCAGCACGAAAATTATTTTGCTTTCATCACCAAGCGCCTGTGGTTACTGAAGTGCTGTAAATACCCTAAATGTCTGTGACTACAGGAACAGTCGGGCGACAGCGTAGAATACTCAACATACTTTCCCATGTCTCCTAGCATCCACACCTGAAGAAAGAAGGGGTGACCCCAGACCACATCTTTGTTCTATGTGGTGCGAAGTTACAGATTGGATTTACAGATATGTATTCATAATACACATGGAAAATTATATTACTGCCCTGCGAGAAAGATGGCAAAGGAATCCTGTTCTTCAACCAGGTAGAAGATGCTCAGTTGCATGTAGACAGTGATCAGGTTGGTTCAGAAACAGAGCTGATTGCCAGTTAATGCTGTTGATATCAGTACTGGGATAGACCAATCGAGACATGTTGTTACTGACAAGAAGGATAGCACAACAGTCAAACTGTGATGGAAGAATTACCAAAACGTACATTATCACTAACCAATGCCTAGCAATAAGGGTCATTGGAAATAGGCACTCACCACCTGTCGAACTGTAGTCAGCGGCAGGAGGGGAGGAACGGTCACGAATGCACCTGGAGCTTAAAATGCAGTGAAACACACATCAAGCATTCTTCATGTCAGTGATGCAGACAGTTACTTAAGTATGGGAGAATAATCAAATATTCATATGCGGCAAAGGAGGCCTTTCTGTGTGATGCTAACAATTCTGGAGAGTCAATACTACTACCAGCCACCGCAGCTTGACCAGGACAAAGCAATGCTTAATTTAATTACTATGTTTTTGTCATGTTGCTATGGGAGAACATCTTGTTTATCTAGTATGCCACCAAGCCTTCATCCATAGGAAAAGCACAGTTTCCAGGAGATTTTTTCATTAAACTTTTATCTGGAAGGCTAAAGAGCTATATACTGCTAAATTTACCATGAATATTTTGTCATCCAGGAGGGTTTAATAGCACACTGACAGTTTGTCATATGACGGAAGATGTACAAATCCTAACTGAACAATTAGTGTTGTAGCTTCCTTTAACAGGCAAGTGCAAAAATTTTACTTGCTTACTTAACTTTTGCAATATGAAAACATTAAGACAAAATGTCATCAATGTGAACTGCCATCTGTTTAATGTATTCATGATAGAAGAAAACATACATGTTAACAATTGTTTTGCTATTGTAGGGTTAGTGGGTACTGTGACTCTGCCATTGGCAAAAAGTACAACAGGGTCATTAAAGAACAACACAGGTGTAAATTTGACAAAATGCTCTAAATACTTTACAATGGATGGTAGATGCTTTTTAGATATTACCATAAAAACATCCACATGCTGAGGCTGGTTTAGAACTTAAATGTATCAGACATCAGATCTAATATGTAGCAGGCCAGGTTTGAATTTCAGTTTTTACGATCCATCAGGATGATATTCAATGTTATTACTAGACACTTCACTTCTATGAGTAAACAAAAAATAATGCTTAACAACAGCAATAAATCTATTTTCAGATTCTCTTTCAGCATTTGTTGCTTAGTATTATATTACCTCCTTGGATACATACATGGCCAGAACACCCCACAGCTACTCCTAGTTTTTTTATAGCTTGCTATCGTCTCAATAGTCTGTGGAGAAGTGCAGATGGTGCTGACTGCTTTTAACACAGGAGTCACAAGAAAGGTCACAGAGCAATGAGGTTGGGAAATATAATACACACGCTCACACACACTGACCAAACATGCAACAATATGTTATGCACTAAGTCAGAGTAGAAGAAGAAATTATCAAATTTGGAAGAGTCATTAAAAATAAAGTGGGACTGGCCATTTTTTAAATTGTAATGTTTTTCTCAAGGACTAACCATTTATGGAAACAATTGTGTTGTCACATGTCCATGCGTTCGACGATTTTATGACAGAAAATGGTATGATTTATAATGACTCCTTTTGGAATGTTCTATCTGACAGTGATCCTGATTCCATCTGCCTCTATGCGATAAGCAGTAATCATCGTAAACCTTCACACAGGAAGCAGTTTGTGTTGCGCTTGCCGCCTAGCAAAGATCGGCCGCCGGCGAGCGCTGCAGGGTACAGAACAAACCATGGAGTTCAGCGCAAATGGCAGGTATGGTTCACAAATTAGGATGAGCGTTTTGTTTTGGCCAGCAAGTTAGATGTATCTGTCATGCTAATGAGGGGGGAAACATAAAATACTGCCATCCCATATTGTTGAAACACTGACATGCCTACATAGTTGGTAACGTGTTTTCACGCTTTCCTTACGAGGTCAAAAACTGTACATTTGTGTCGTGCAGTTCATCGATTTCCAAAATATACTGTTTTTCTGAGTTCAGCAATCTCAGGCACACAGTTTTTCCATGTTCTGTCACTCCAACACACAGTTTTTCCATGTTCTGTCACTCCAACACACAGTTTTTCCATGTTCTGTCACTCCAACACACAGTTTTTCCATGTTCTGTCACTCCAACACACAGTTTTTTGGAGTTCAAGGATCTTCAACAACACGCAGTCTTTATCCACAGAAGTTTGCCGTTGTACAGTTAAGTTTAGGTGTTTGTTGGCTGCTGGAAAATCAACTTAAGTTCCAGATTGGCTGGCTGCCTCGTTTCTATTGGCTGCCCAAAAGTTCAACGTGGTTGAACTTTTGGTGCTCTGTAATGTTAGCACATTAGATTAAAAAAGTGTCATGTGCTTTTGTTGGTATTACTTAGAACTTCAAATGTTTTCTTTCTCTCTTGAGTTAAAATTCACAAATTGTGAGTACCAAATATATGATTTCTCTACTTAGGTAGTGTGCATTCATAGCTAGCTATTGTGACGTAAACCAGTGAAAGGAATTGTCAGAAAATTAACAACAGGATTCAGGAAGGTTATTGAAACAGTCAATTTTATTGAGTTACTTATGAGCCCTCAACCACTGGTTCATATTTTGTGAACTATGAAGAAAGGCCTCAGTTGAAGGACGTCCTTCACTCAGCAGAGTCAGACTAAAAAGGGCGGGGGAAAACAATGAGCAATAGCCGTATAATAATCTAGTGCGCTAAGTCAGCCAAAGTTCATATTAGTATTTGAAATTATTTGGATAGTAAATGACTTTCATTTCATTCATCCTATCAACAGTGCAAATGTACGCTATTCTATTAACAACATGTGAAAACATGGGCATTGTAATCATGCAATTTAAATCACAGATACCTTTCCAGCATCGCGGCTCTTGGCTCTCAGCTTGTTGACCTGGGACTCAGCAATGTCAGCGCGCTCCTGAGCTTCCTCCAGCTCATGCTGGGCCTTCCTGAACCTGGACATGTGAGTGTTGGCCTGTTCCTCCTGTGAGGGGGTTGAAGTTAGTTACAGGACAACTCACAATGATCTCATTGTTGGGCCTTCTTTAAATGAATTGTTGTGTCCATGTATTTGACTTACAGCCTCCTCAGCCTGTCTCTTGTAGGCCTTGACCTTGAGCTGCAGTTTGTCCACCAGATCCTGAAGTCTGTTCACATTCTTCTTGTCCTCTTCAGTCTATACAGGTAACAGATTGTTACTGCTGGAGTGTGGATACAGAGTTAAGGGGTCATTTTGAAAAAAAGAAGAAGAACTTACCTGGTAGGTCAGCTCCTTGACTCTCCTTTCATATTTGCGAACTCCCTTAACAGCATCAGCTCCACGTCTCTGCTCAGCTTCAACTTCAGCTTCCAGCTCACGAACCTGTAACAGGATGATGAATAGTGTCAAGAATCAGAAGTCAAATTTATTCCACACATTTAATGAGGGATTTTCCTTCCATGGTTATATTGTCGTCATTCTTATACTGTGAATAGACATTATATAGTTCATACCCTAGACTCCAGTTTCTGGAGCTGCTTCTTGCCACCCTTCATGGCCAGGTTCTCAGCCTCATCCAGACGGTGCTGCAGGTCCTTGACTGTGACCTCCAGGTTCTTCTTCATCCTCTCCAGATGAGCACTGGTGTCCTGCTCCTTCTTCAGCTCCTCAGCCATCATGGCAGCCTGAAATTACATGGTTTCTGATTTATTGTGAAATAACATAATTTATCAAAGTTACAGAGATTGATAATATATTGAACTATTAAGCATTAGAGACATAATCTTACATCAGTGATGGCCTTCTTGGCCTTGTCCTCAGCATTTCTTGCTTCCTGAACAGAATCATCCACTTCGCTTTGAATCTGGACCAGGTCAGCCTCCAGCTTCTTCTTAGTGTTCAGAAGACTGGTGTTCTGAATAGCCATAGAAAGAACACATTAATAGCATACTATAATGTGTCATATTTCCATGTATTTCCTGGTGATTTGCTGAGCACAAACCTGAGAGTGAAGCAGTCCGACACGCTCGCTAGCATCAACCAACTCCTGCTCAGCCACTTTGCGTCCTCTCTCTGTCTGTTCCAGAGCGGCCCTAAGCTCCTCAATTTCAGCCAGCATCAGGCCATTTCTGCGCTCCACCATGGCTACCTGCTCCTTCATGTCTTCCTGTCCCCTGACAGCTTCATCAAGATGCAGTTGGGCATCCTGAAAAAAAAAGAAGAGGGTAACTATTTGTTATCTTCAACATATTTTTGTCATGAGGTGATTGTACTAAACTCACCTTGAGCTGTCCCTGGACGTTCCTCAGTTGTTTCTGGGCCTCAGCAGCCATCCTGTTGGCATGGCAGAGCTGAATCTCCATCTCATTCAGGTCTCCCTCCATCTTCTTCTTGATTCTAAGAGCATCATTTCTGCTCCTGACTTCAGAGTCAAGTGTGCTCTGCATGGAGTCGATCACCCTCTGGCTGTTCCTCTTGATCTGTTCCATCTCCTCGTCTTTCTCTGCCAGCT
>OMNV01029405.1:0-11816 GCA_900303265.1 Brotula barbata
ATCGTTGAAGACACACGTGAAGATGAAGAACCCACTTAGTGGAGTTCTCCTCCAAATGAAGGACAGACCGTGACGTGTAACTCCTGTTTGTTTCTCCTGCAGTTGACCTGGTCCAGGATCAAGTAAATAATTTTTTGGGCATCGAAGACAAGGACAAGGACAAGGACGAGGGCTTCTTCTCTAGATTCAAAAAGGACGACGAGGACGACCACAAGGACGAAGACAAGGACGAGGGCTTCTTCTCCAGATTCAAAAAGGACGATGACGACGGCGAACCGAAGAAAAAAGGCTTCTCGGGCCTCTTCAGCGAGCAGCAGATGGCGGGCGGAGCGGGCGGAGCGGTCGGGCCTCCATCCTCACAGGGAGAAGGAGGGACAGGAGATTTTGGAGGAGGTGGCGGAGGAGATTTTGGAGGAGGTGGCGGAGGAGATCTTGGAGGAGGTGGCGGAGGAGATCTTGGAGGAGGTGTGTCAGTTTAGAATGTGTCCATCATCCTCTCACTCCTGCATTTATTACACTATTTTCTTTGATTATGAATTTCATTTTGAAATGTAAAATTCTGGATTTCTTTGATGTTGTTTCTCGATGGAACCCTTCAAACACTTCAGGGTCACTCAGAACATTTTGCATTAATTTAGTGTTTTGTCCTTTTGATGTTAGTAAACCAGGTAGAAATGTTATTTAAAAAGTCAGTAACCTTCCACGTTTTATACCTGAATCGGTGGTCGGAGGTTGTCCACGTTGTCTTTCTCCCTCGTTGATCCGATCTGTTTTGCTCCTCCACAGACTTGTTTCAAGACCTGTGCGACCTGGCTGAAGAAACTTAGAAAGGAGACGAAGACGAGGAGCTCCGTCCGCTGCCACGATGACCCCGCGGTGACCTCGCTGTCCGGCTGCTAAGAACATGCCAAGTTCCTAATATTTATGTTTGTCAGAGCTGCCATTTTGAGAGAATCATTAAACCTGTCGATATGAGCGCCTCAGACACACCGACTCCTTTTTACCGCGTCCACTCACGGCACGAGAAGACAAACGCGCTGAAATCAAACCTGTCCCACTGGCGGCGTTTCCATCCGATCGCGGCCATCCAGTATCATCCACGATAACACGGACGAGCACCGACGAGCCACCTGACGTACCCGTTTCCACCGATTTAGCCTGAATATATTGTTGGCGTGTGAAGGATATTTTATACTTTAACAGAGGTCAAGTTCATCTGTAAAGTCCAAAATGACAGACAGCCTCTTAAAGTTTACGAGCCCACGTAGCAACAACAGGTCCATCAAAAAAAGAGAGAGGGATCAATAAAGTATTGTTCGTTCTTTCTTTCTTTCTTTCTTTCAAATAACAAGAACAGAAAAACACTTTCAAAACTTTCAAGGATGAAGGACATTTGTGATGATGATACAATATTCAGTCCAAAACATCAAAGTTCTTTTTTAACATGGCTGACAGATTTGATGGCAGCTGATCCAGTCCTGTGCAGTCTGCTCCTCATATAGTGTAAACAAGTTCCGCACAGTTCAAATCAGTCCCAGCCGGTCAGCAGCAGTAAAGACTGAGATGTTCGGGGTCTCAGGTGGAATCCAAACCACCGTCAGGAGCTTTGGTCATTGGTTTGTGGTCCTCCTCCACACAGCTGAAGGTCCAGCAGCGTTAAGTCCTGAGCGGTGGGGATGCTGTTTTCGTCACATAGGAAGCGACTGCGTAAAGCGATCGCGAAGGTTTTCCTGGGGAGGGCGAGGAGCGTCTGGATCCTCTGTGCTGCCACGTGGACGAACTTCAGCTCTGAACTTGGACCTGGAAGACGTAAAGACGAGAACAAACATCAGGAAATCATTCAGTGCTGCTGAGGGACCGTTGGTCCCTTCATGATGATGATTCTATACATTACATTCATCAAATTCATTATATTTATCAAATGATCATCCTCAATATGGGAGCGATGGTTTGGTGATCTGGGGGCCTCGTAGAGGTAGAAACCTCACCACACCACTTCAAACTGCCTCCTTTATGTCTTAACAAAAAAATGATGGTTACTGATTATGTTAAGGTTCATATTGTCATATCTCACACACAAAATACATTTATATATGTTGCAACTGTGTAAAACAAGGACAGGTATGGAGAGGTTTCACTTTTCCTTCATTACATAAAAAAGAAAAGAAAATCTTGTGCTCAGCAATTCACATGATTGACCACTAGAGGGCCATAAAGACTGTACATGACTGGATGACACGCTGACGGCTTTGAGATAAGAGAGGAACTATGGAGAGACAGACAGACAGACAGACAGACAGACAGACAGACAGACACACAGACAGACAGACAGACAGACAGATACACAGACAGACAGGCAGACAGACAGACACACAGACAGACAGACAGACAGACAGATACACAGACAGACAGACAGACAGACAGACAGATACACAGATTTCCTCTGACCTGAGCTCGTGTGAAGTTTATCAGGTGGAACATTTAGGATCTTCTGCAGCAGAACAGGAGGAACCTGAACACACGCCTGAGAGCTCCGCCCACTCACCGTCAGCACTGCCGGCCTGACACGCACACGAACATCCTGATCAGTACGTCATCATCTTAAATCAGCTGTCTGTAAATCCTCTTCAACTTCACGCGGTGTCACGATAGTCGTACCTGTAGTAGCGGCGCACCGCGGTGAGGGGCAGGCAGGGGTAACAGGGGCTGTAGATGCCGTTCGTATCCGTGTCCAGCTCGGCGGCACAGCGGCCACAGCCGGTGTAGGTGACATCGCAGCTAAGCGCCGCCAGGACCTCATCTGGTGCCGTGGAGCTGTCGAGGACCCGCTGAGGTCCATCCTGGAACTGGAAGGTGATAATGTGGACTTTGAGATCTACATCACCTGTTGGAAGAGTGAGCAGGTCAGGATCTGATGGACAGGAAGTCAAAGCTTTAAGCACGACGCTGCAAACTCAAACAGAGGCCATCGGTCCGTTCTCTTCTTATTCCACTCAGAGCACTCAAGGATCACATGTTGTCCTGATGCTACGCTTCAAAGACCACAAAACCAACGTCTCACACGCTGAGCAAAACCCGGTCTCCCTGTCCTCCAGTCAGACTCGACGTGGGACCAAACAAGGTGTCAGTCTCACCGCTGTATTTCTGGGACAGCAGCGTCTCCAGGTCCAGCTCCAGACCGCAGCTTTTATTGGCCGTTTTGATCGACGTGAGGGAATGCTGCGCCCGACGGTCAGCGGGGTCCAGAGGGTGGGCGGAGCTCCACGGTGTGGAATGCAGCTCTGGGAGGTCTGAGGTCAAACCTTCCCTCACCAGGAGGAAACGGAAATCCCACATGGCATCTGAAGAACGGCAACACGGGCAAAACGTCACAGGTCGAACCTGACACGAATTTAAAACCAGGAGCAGCACGTTTACCTGGCTCTCCACTGAGGAGGGGCAGCCAGTCTAAAGCTGATCCCCACAGCACCAGGGTCCCCTGCTGACGGCCCGGCTGCTCCACGGATAGAACAGCCTTCTTCAGCGTGGCCGACCTGCAGCGAGACTCTGCCTCATCACGCCATGCTGTGACACACACACACACACACACACACACACACACACACATTAAATAGAATAACGAGCTTCTAAGAGATCCTCAAATTTGCAATTACAGTAACTTGAGTAACTTGACTAAGAAAACACGATGACGTTGTGTCTTGCCTCACCTTACAGACAAAAGGACGAACCACATAACCCACCGAGTGCGTTCTAACACACCCCAAGACAAACTTTGCCCTTTCAGAGCCATTAGTGCTAAGACCCTGACGCCTCAGTCACGTGACAGCATTGGTCATGAACGTGGATGCTGTCTCATGATTCAACCAGGACACCTTCAGGTCCCTCAAGCCTACAAACTGGATCTGTCCACTGGCCATGCAGAAAATGAAAAGGAACACTGGACGTCCCTGTAACCCCGCCCAACGCTCACCCGTACTCATACGTATGTGAGTGATGCGCAGCAGGCCATGCACGAGCGTGTTGACCCGGAGCGACCCGAGAGAGGCGTAAGACAAGTGGCTTAGGTCCTGAGGTACACGACGAGGTAGAGAGGCCAGCAGAGAGCGGTGCTCCTGAAGGAACCCACAAAGAGAGCTGAGAGAGCGTGGGTTCACTTCCTGTTTGACTGGAGGGGATGCAGACAGGGGGAGTGACAGTGACAGTTAGAGACTCTTTACATTTCAGAATTATTTTACAGTAAATCACAAATCCTCAGCAGTGATACATCTTAGATATGATGGGCTCCACCTGGTGGTGAGGAGCTGCCACTGATCTGTCCCAGGTTAAGGAGTTTGCTGCGGTAGGTCGACTGCAGTACCGTCTCTCCTCTCCATTTGTCCTCGTTCACCTCCAGTCCTGAGTGCAAACACAGTAAACAGTGTGAACACGGCGTTGTTCCTGCATCGTTGTGAGAAAACAAAAAACGACGACAACTCCAGGAGCACATTTGTTTTTCGAGCTTCAAGCTGCTCACAATTTAAAGCCCTTAAACTGTAGCCGAGTTACACTGATAAAGTTAACTACACTACGAGCTCCTGTGAAACAGGAGCTACACTGAAGCTACTTAAAGTGTCCATATGACAACCCCTTACTCCCACAGCAAAGGAATGGCAGAAAAAAAGTTAACGATTACCGTCTGATTTCACAGATCAACAAAGGGTTAACAATGATTTCTATGGCTGAAAGGAAGTGAAGATTTTTTTTTTGAGCAGTAAACAGTGTGGAGTTGGGATGAATGTGTTTCTATTGGCTTCATATGCCATGGCCAGGGAGAGTGATGCATGCTGGGATGTGTTCAGGGCCTTCACTGTGGATCTCTGGGGCTGGTTAAAATTTGCCGTTTTGCTTCATTTTGTACTTTTTCTGTACTTTCGTTATTAAACCATAAATTTCTCCCACTGCCCGAGCAGGAGAATCGGTGCCGCTTCAACTGAAACCAAACGTCTCCGCTGTCTTTGTACCTGTGATGAGCAGAACATCTCCAGGACTGACGGTCAACACCCAAAACGCCATTTTTCGCCAGAGCACCACCTTCATCTCGACGCCCGATTGGTCTGTTACCACCACAGACGCCAGAGGAACGAAGGTCCCGGCCGACGCCCCGGACTTCACCTTCAATCAAATAGCCATAAAATCAGTTTGACAGGGTTTCAGTGGGGTCTCCTTCTTCTTCCTGGCTGAGACTTAGACCAAGACCAAGACAGCCGCACACCGAACTACAAGATGGGAAATAAACTCTGTTGACAAAGACTGATATATAAATACGGACGGAAGGGAGGTTTTAGAAAAGAAGTCCCATGACCCTGTCTGTTTAACGGCCAACCATCAAAGGCCACATAGAGAGGGACAGCACTACATCTGTTTAGCCGTTACTTTCTCTAGATAGTGAAGAGACGTTACAGGTCACCTGTGAAGTCACGTGGAAATGTTTATCAACGTCCCACTGTGGATTCGTTGTCACAGGAAGTTGGGCTCCCTATTTATTTATTTTTGCATCGCTCAGTCGATGTTTTCGATGTGTTGCCTCGCCAAACGCTAACGGACCGTCAAACACAACGACTTTAGAATTGGTAACTGAAACATGGAACATTATGGTGCTCGCCTTAATCTCCTTCAGGTGACAGGGGTGAACCACTGCCACCAGTACGGAGTACCGCACCCCTGGTCTATCACAGTGCACCAGGAGCGCGGTGGGACCTCTGAGTCCAACTGCGGTGCGGTCTGGCTGCTGCGGGGACGCTTCAGTCCTGAAAACTCCACCGGGGATTCGGGCTTTCTTGGGGTCAGGGGACTTGGATGGGGATCTCTGGGCAGTAATGGTCTCAGTCTGGACACGTCCTTGCTCGTCTTCCTCAGACCCCTGAGAGCAGAGGACACCGTCTGTGGTCACCTGTAGGACGACGCCTCCTTCTTCCACCTTTTGTGAGCTGAAGAGCTCAGCGGAGTTTGATTGGACATCACCGGGTGACTGCAATGGTGTCGCAGAGTTGAAGAGCTCTGGGGTGCTAGAGGAGGCTGAGAGTGGTGTTTGGGTGTGTTTGGGTGGGGTTTGAGGAGGCTGTGTTTTCTCTGTGCTCAGTGCTGACTGGATGCCTCTCAGGATGAAGGCCTGACTCAGAGTCCATGTGGTGAGGTACTGAGTTTGGACGGAGGTATGAGAGACACCTAGAAATGGTTTTTGGTTGGACCGGTCTGGAGAAGGACCCTGTTGAGCTGGTTGTTCTGGTTGAGCTGCAGGGAAACAGTTGTCCAAATACTCATGAATGGAGGGTATGCAGGCTTCGTCCCTTTCAACGTAAGACCTTTCATGCTGGCTCTCATGTCTCTCTTCATACCTTCGATCCTCAACACAGAACTCTTCTTTGTGTCCCTTAAAATCGTGGTCTGACCCTCGTCGTCTTTCTTGGCCTGGTGGAAACTCTGTGGGTTGACTGGCCGTGTGATCAGCTTTCATTTTCTTATCCTCAGTGGATAACAACCTGAAAGCACATCCATCAGCTTCCATCTTCTCCTGGTTGGTTCCCCGAGATTCCTCAGAAGATTTGTCTTGGATTCCAATCGTGTCTTAAAAACAATCAGGAAAAATGGAACACGAAATAAGTCCTCATAATTTACTCACGTTTGTTTAATGTGAATACATTAGTGTCAGCTGAGCACCGACACATGTTTGTGTTTGTCATTTATGTCCTTGTTCCTGGTGTACAGGAGGACAGATGTGGATTGATGTAAACAGAGGAAGAAGTGATTTCTCATTGTTGAAGGAGAGGAAAGTGAAGCAGCAGGAAACTATACAAACAAATGACCGAAGAGAGAGAGGAAGATCAGATCAGATAACCGGGAGATAGATGACAGTGAAGACACCACAGCAGACAGATGACATCATCACATGACATCACTAACTTTACACACAGCCACTTCCCTGACTCCACAGTCTACTTCACAGAAAAACACAACCGGGACTGACATGGAAACATTTGTCCATGTCCAAATTGATCAGGTATTGATTTTGCCATCTTGTCTGATTCTGGGCTTAAATGTTGTCAAGATGAACTCTCATCTCCAAAGAACTGAAGACATGTGGTGATGCCAAGGTCAACATATTATTGCTACGGTGCAGGGGGGTGCAGTAAATTCACCCTTTTGGGTTCTGATCCCTAAAAGCCGCACCTGTTCTGGGTTTCAGCTGTCCATCTTGCCAGGAGAGCTCCAGGCATCTCCATCTAGAAGTGGGATGCTCCTCACTCCTCTGGCCAGCTTCAGACTCCAATGGTGGGAGAGAGGATGGAGGGGGAGCCCCCATGAAGACATGGATCTTTGGTCTGGCACTCATAATTTCTGTTTGATTAAAATTGAGACATGGTCATGTTTATTATCCTATAATCTGCCAACCCACAGAGATTCATACCACAGTAGAATGAAGAGGGATCAGCATGTTACAATGGATTCCATTGGCTGTTTGCATTCAAGATGTGGTGCTTTGATTGGCCAGTCAGAATCTGGTCCATGTACATGTCTTTGGAGCAGCTGATGATTGTGGACCGATAGTGACATCACTGAATGCGGCCGTTTGGTATCAGGCTTTTCATCCCCACTTTTGAACAATCAGAGTAAAAATCACAGGCGTGTCATGAAATTGGATTACAACATACGGCGTGCGACATTGTTTTCCTGGCCTTGTTTACTTTTTGCAGAAACGTCCATATTTTCACACGAAATTATGTGTCCATGCATGTGTGTTGGTAATCATTCTAAAAAACAGAATTCCTGGTTGACAACGTGAAGATGTGATTGTGCCGTACCACTGTGACGTGACAGAAAAGTGAGGACTGGAGTTCCAGATACGATCCAATGAAAATGAAATGAGAATGGACACAGACGGCGATGAGTATCAGCTCCACAGCTGGTGACCAGAATGCCGAGAGAACTCGTGAACTCAAAACTGCACCACCGATCACACGCCGGGGAGCTGGGGGTGGCGGCGGCCGAGTGAGCTGTGAAAACGATGAGGCTCGGCTCAGGGACTTAAAGTGAGACACGAATTGGACAAACGGGGACACGGCCCAGTGACTGTGGAATTGATGGCTGCTGTCCACGATTGTGCCCTTGAGCTGGTTTGAGCCCTCAAACTTTCACCTCCTCACAGATTGAAACGTTTTAGCCGCACACATTTGTCCTGAGACGATGACATCAAGTCATTTGTGGGGAATTCTGAGGGAATAAAATCCCTACAGCATCCACAGCAAGCTGGAAGGTGAAGATGTTGTCAAATAAAGAGCGTAGGATCACTACTTGACCGGTGGATTGATGCTTCATGTTTTGCATGAGATGTGCGTGAGTGTCCACAAAAGTTTGGGTCCAATAGTTGTTTGTTCATTCTTGTGATACAGAGTCACACCCACTACGGCACTAAGTAAGTACGTACGTACAATAAGCATTCTACGAGTAGACAATCGACCCTAAATTAAGGCGTGGAGGCCCCAAACCCAGGACCTTCTTGCTGTGAGGCAACAGTGCCGACCGTCATCCTGTGACGGACACGTCACATCATCATGGACGTGCACAACAAGACTGAATGAAGTCTGCCTGCAAGAAACTCCAATTTTAAACAAAGCGACCGTTTGATCGTGTTTTTAGGTCATGTGTTCACATTTGTCTGTACATGTTCATATGTTACAGTGTGTTTATTGCAATTCCATTTATTTGTTGTCCTTTTACGAGTTTTAAAAATTGTGACTTGATGCTGAGAGAAGCCAGAGTTTCTGTATTTCGTGGCATTCTAATGTATCCTCGGTGTTTTAGAGAGTATTAAATATAAGTGTGAAGTCATGTAATTATTCTTGCATACAGACTATACAATGAACTGAATGAAATGAATTACATATTGTGTCATAAAGATAAACTGCAATGTCTATCTCTGTCTTGTAACTGGCTTTCTACTATAGAGGAACCATAATTCTCTTCCCTAGGGGGTCAGGGGTCATTCTCAGTCTTTTGCTGCTCCCAAATTGAGGTACAGCTGTTAAACTCCTCAGTCTTACACATTCTCAAATTACAATCAAAGCAGAATCATTTTAAAAACCTTTTCTCATTCAAACATCTTACCAGCTTGTAGACTGGAACTCTGTTCAATCAACAGCAAACGTTTTCTTCTCTCTCACGGGAAGATTGTTTCATAGTTTTCTTTAGATTTTGTCTTGTGTTGGCACATAACGGACAGAGAGTTTGGACTATAAACTGCTCCGAGACCATTTAATCCCTCGTATTCCAAAAAAGCTACTGGCTGCCACATGACTGACTAACTAACCAACTGTAACCGGATTTATAGAACTCTAATTTCTACATGTTCTGTGTATGTAAAAAGTTCAAATGTGTAAACACTCTGTGGTCTGGTGTAAGAATCATGACGGTGGGTAAAATGCAGTGGTTATTTTTTGAGCCCTGTGAGTTTGTGTATCACAGAGAGTGTGGGAGCAGGCGGTCAGCTTCAGTTTCACTGACCGTGTTTCCTCCTATTCCTCCACCTGCTGTGTTCACTCAGCAGGATGAGGCGAGGCCAGACACGAGGCACACGGCCGTTCCGATGGCTGTCATGTTCCCGCCTACACCTGCTGCTTTATTAAGAACGCTCACGTCTCACACGCACACACGGGCTCCATTTTCAGAGCTCTGGATGAGAGCTCCATTACGCACTGACATCTTTGTCGTTTTCCTTATTATTTCACCATTTTTTTGGCCTCCAACTACTTCATCATACTTAAATCTAGAAACTTCAAACTAAATTCAATTAATTCCCACCAAAAGATGTGCGTTAGGTTAATTACTCCTTACCCCTGACCAACGCAATGGGCGTAGATCTGGAGTGGGTCCCTGGGTTCTGCTGTGTGTGTGTGTGTGTGTGTGTGTGCGCCCGTGTGCTGCCAACTGCTCCTCATAGTTGGGCTATTTCATAGTTTTCAAAATATTCAAACTTTCAAAATTCCCCAAAGTGATTCAAATGAATGGAACTTGCCTTGCCTCTTCCCTCTCCGTCATACTTTCACATATTGTTATTCCACTTTAAAAATACTCCTGCGACCTTCAAATATTCTAAACATATGACATTTTTTCCTATCATTTATAGATTTCAAGAAAATGCCCTTAAAAATAAACATTTTCACAAATTGCCACTTTTTGTAACCTACATCTTTTTTAACATTGTCTGCTACAAACGTGTTACCAAACTGTAACCAACTTGTTCAGCAATGTTGAACCGTGTGGTGACATACAGTGTCCACAAAATACCGGAAGCCACCGTGGTTGAGCTTTCCCTGAGTCTCAGCCGCCCGGGGGCTGTACGGTTTGAGATCATGTCATGCTGGAGAGGTGAACCTTGAAATATGAAGACAGCATTGTTCAAATATATTTTAAAATGACTCAGAGTATTATGATTATGCTTGAATCTCCGATGTGACGTACGGATACAAAAAATGTTTAACTTTAAAATGTTCATAAATGTGAAGTCTTATTTTTCATGTTTCCGCCGGAAATCCAACTGCTGTTTTCTTGACGCTAGTTACCTGAAAAACACTTATTTATGGCTAAAATGACAGACAAGAGGCGACATACACATATTTCATTTTTGCACATTTTCATGGATTTTAATACTTTAAGCGACTTGTTGACGGTATTTGCTCACGATTTGTCGACAATTTTAGAAGGGAAAAGTTAGCTAGCTAGTTAGCATTGCTTCGTGTGTTTTACTCAAAGCTAAACGAGTTCGCGCTCTCGCACGCGCGCGCGCACACACACACACACACACACACACACACACACGCCGAGTTGAACAGGAAGGGGTGGAGGAGGAGGAGCTGCTGCTTTCTCTAACTTTCCTTGGATCGTTTCCTCGTCGTCCCGCATACTTTTCATCCGGTCAGCGCACCTTCCCGGGACTAGGTAAACTTCACCAAATCCAAACATGTACCGGTATTTCGGAGAGTTACTCACCCGGGGAGCTGGCAGCGTGTTAGCGTCTGGTTGCAACGTCGCGGACTCGGCTCTCCCGGCGTCCGCGTCTCTCCTGCGGTTCCGCAGCTACAGCGAGGCCGTCGACCGGGACGACGACCCCAACTTCTTTACCATGGTGGAAGGCTTCTTCGACAAAGGGGCCGCTATCGTGGAGGATAAGCTGGTGGAGGAGCTGAAGACCAGGGAGACCCTCGAGCAGAAAAGGAAGCGAGTCCGCGGGACCCTGAGGCTCATCAAGCCGTGTAACCACGTCCTCAGCGTCTGTTTCCCCATCAAGAGGGACAACGGAGAGTGGGAGGTGATCGAGGCTTACCGGGCTCAGCACAGCCAGCACCGGACGCCCTGCAAGGGAGGTGAGACCCGGAGGGCACACGGAACTTAAAGCCACATTGTAGCATAAAACTCCTGGTAGAAAGTTCAAGGGTTAGCGTGATACCAGCAAAATCGCAGAAATGTGATTTTATAATAAGATAAAGTTGATATGATTTATTTGCACAAGTAGTGAGAGAAGAGATGAGATGAGATGAGATGAGATGAATTTGAATAATCCCATAATGCGGAAATTTCAATGCCACAGCAGCTGAAAAAGGAATTCAAGAAAGAAAGAAAGAACTAATCAACCACTCATTAATAATAATAATAATAATAATAATAATAATAACAAAACGAACAATAGAACACGTAGCAACAGCAGAGTTAACAGTCTGAGCTCTGTACAAGACAGCTCTAAAAACACAAATTGAAATTTTATGGCAACTCGAATAAAAAATCAG
>OMNV01029406.1:0-37058 GCA_900303265.1 Brotula barbata
AGGGAAATAAAGATGCCTCAGCTGCTCCCAATGAAAAGCCTCACCCGTCGGTCTCCCTCATTATCTTGAAGATTCCTTGAAAGACGTTGGCTCCGTCGCGTGTTTTTAGGTGTGATAAGCCGACGTATTTTTATTACTGATTACATCCACCAAAGAGGTTTTTTTTTGCTAGAGTTTGTTGGTTGGGTTTGCCTGTTTGTTTGTTAAGTGAAGTGGAGTGAAATATGTGGGGCACGGCCCGTGGGGATAACACATTAGGTTTTGGTGTGGGTTCAAGACTCAAGGGCAGAGCGGGGGAAGAACACAACAACTTCAAAAGACTTAGAGTGCTTATAGACTGTCATAGGTGGACTAAGAAACACACTTCCCCTATCCCAGTATATTATTGGAGCAAGACTCATTTTGTCTGGGCTATTTATAATGAGGAAGAATGAAATGGCTACAATAAACAGAAAAATTCATGGTATCCTATTAATGGTGGCAGCAGAGAGTCAAGACGTTCACCTGCACATCCAGCTAAATGTTTTTAATTTTTTTCTTAACCACAGCATCGATTCTTCATCTGTGCAACGATTGGTCGGTTTTCCTCCAGAATCGTTTTCTCCCTCGCCTAAGAGCGAGGATCAATTTAAAGATAAAATAAACACGGGGAACACTGAATAAAAATAAAAAGATTAACGCTGCCCCCCTTTACTCATCTCAGCCGAGTTCCTCGGGCAAGGACTTCCAATGCCACATCCTGTATTTGAGAGTCCAGACTGAGGTCGAGGACGGTCTTACTCTGTGTGAATATGTATGAAAAGCTTAGCGAGAGTCAACACCTACAATGGACAAACCTGTACAACGCTTCCTGTCAAGTGAAAACCACCGTGAGGGAGCCCGGTTTCTGTGAATGTGTTTGTGAGTGACAGTCAGAGGGAGACAGCGGTGCATTAAGTGATATCATTGTGAGCCATCAGAGTAAAGTGTCCACTAAAAGCGGCCCGAGGCGGCAATTCTCTCTTTCCAGTTCGTTTGAAATGACGGTTGTGGCTCCTCCCACTCATTTTTGCTGTCCACAGGCACTGCTGCCTATCAAATGCACTGTGTGTGTGTGTGTGTGTGTGTGAGATACAGGAGACTCCAATTATGTAAACTCAGGGTGTTTGTCTAGTTCTCAGTGCTGCATAGATTCTTTACCATCTACAGATATAAATACATCAAAGCACTCCAAATGTTTGTAAGAATGCTTATTAATGTCTATTAGAATGCGTAGATGTTTTTGTCCATGAGGCCAAGCGGGTCACCCCACAGCAGAGCGCCCGGGCCCGGGGAACAGAGAATGATCTCATTAGGGCTGGCCTATCTCCAGCTTCCCCGTTCCCTTTTATTCTGTAACCAAACACAGGGAAAAACAAGAAAAACAACAAGCGCGCTAACTCGTCAAAGGGCGCCACTTACGGCTTTTTTTTTCACGCCTGGAAATGAGAGGAACGGGGAATTCCTGGGAGGACATATTTTCACAAACGGTAAAATGAAACAGGGTACCTGTCTGTGCGATGTGCTCTGTCAGCATCCTGTCAACAGAACACAGCCAATTAGGACTGCAGCCAAATGGCTGGCTGAGCTTTCTGTTGCTCGCTCTACTGCATCTGCACCCAGCATTAAAGACACACACACACACACACACACACGTACAATCAAGCCAGAAATACTCATACAGTACACGCCCATACGCCACACAAGCCTGAATCCCCAAAAGAGAGGAAGCCTCTCCTGCCAAAGCAACATGGTCTCCCTACAGCCTCTGATCCTGTCGCTGATGTCAGTTGGCCATTTGACTACATTTCCATATCAAGTCTGCACTGAACATGCGAGGCAAAGCCTGCAGGACGTGGATAAGGTGTGTGTGTGTGTGTGTGTGTGTGTGTTTGTTGGGGAGGGGGATGGCTAATGCGATACCTTCTCCAGGTAAAATCATATTGACTTTGCTGCCACTTGCCTGGGAGCCCAGCCAGACACACAAACAGACTGAGAAAGTCTCACAGACACACACGCACGCACACACACACACACACAAAGACAAACACACGCACACACACACAGGCGATGCCCTTGTCTCCTATTGCCATGCTGCTACAGTAGTTCTCGGTTCTACTTTCCATATCAGAGCTGACATAATGAGGAGCTACAGTGTGTGTGTGTGTGTGTGTGTGTGTGTGTGTGTGTGTGTGTGAGTGAGAGAGAGAGAGAGAGAGAGAGACAGAGACAAGAGTGGGTGTGAAGGTGGAAGGTGAAGCCACCACCTCAGCATCTGGTCAGCTAAGTAAACCTGACACAAACTGGCCTGCCAGTGAGTTGGATCTCTACAGTGACAAGTCAGCACTCATTACACCTCAAGAAATCTGTTTTCACTGGGCTCTCCTTTAGGATAGGAGGAGGAGTGAGGAGGAGGAGTGAGGAGGAAGAGTGAGGAGGAAGAGAAAGAAGGAAGAGTGAGAAGGAAGAGTGAGGAGGAAGAGTGAGGCGAATGTTTTATGCAAACCCAGAGGTCAGCGCAGTAGAAGGTTTAGGGTGATCTTCATCATCCGCAGATCTATTTTTGTTCATTTTTTGTCTCATTCTTCCTCCAGAAGTCCAAACTCCAAACTTAACTTGACTTAATAATGCCGGTGTTGCTTTACAGGTTCTAAAATCAAACACAGGGCTGGATCCCATGCGACGCTGCAGGTTTGTGGATACCTGCAAAAGATGAGCGGGGTGAGAAAAATGGGCCTGTGTTTACCCTCCAGATGTAATGAGTCACACGAAGGCAGAGGCCAGAGATCGGACTCTTCCATGCAGATCAATAAATACCTTTGTTGCACTTTAGAAAAGAGAATCAAAATAACTTTTAAAGGTTAAAAAGTGGCTCTTATTCATAATCAAAGCTATTAATAACACAAAGCTCAATTACTAGAAAATTCATTCAGCCTCTGACTGAATCCTTGAGAACCTATGACTTTTAGACTCTTGCATATTTCCCTTCCCCATTTTAGTTCATTTACTTAAATTTAGTTGCATTTCCTGAAAATGTGACACACCAAAAGTCTTGAGAAACAGTGGTATCTCCTACAACTTTAAATAAGTATTTGGCTGCAAAATGCGAGAAGTTACAGCGACGTGACTCATTTTAATTTAATATTACCAACCTATATCGAGGATTTGGTTTCGCTTTAGCAAAGTGGATCACTTTTTCCGTATCTGGCGTTCACTCACCCGGTGTATAGTCGTACAGAACGAACCTGCAGGGATCCATTAAAACTCCTCAAAACGCCTCTAAAAGTCCCTCTGCACGAACTTATAAGTTTACACGGACACAGATATGTTCACCGTTTCCCCTCCAGAGGCTCTTTTACCGACATGTTACCCTGGAATCCTGCCACGCTTCCACCTGGTATCCTATGTTCCTGCGAGCGCCGCGACAGAACATGTGACAGCAGTTAATTACACGGCCTGGCTGGATTAAACACATCCAGCGGGTCACATTTAAAACTTGCGCGAGGAAAGACTAGCGGTGTTGCCGCCGAACGTGGGCTGTCCGTGTCACTGTATTCCTTGTGGAGTGCAGAAAATAGTCAAGAGCGGGTTACAACTGATAATGACAGGGCTCGAGTGGGCTGCAAGGGCACACGAGGTGCTTGTTATCTTATCTGATGTCAGAGCAAAGAAAAATGCCATACCTGCTCGGCTGGCGCGAGTCTTACAGGGGGAAAGGCACAGAGGCACAGGAGGAGGAGGGTAGACTTCATTTCTAAATCTATTCGCGAGGGGTAGAGGACAGGTGAGGCCTTTTTTTTATGCAAAGCGGCCGAGAGGAACGTAGAGGGCATCGGGTGAAGGCGCGGCGGCACCCTGAATGCTAATAGTGAATTCCGGCAAGCTGCCGGTGCCACCGACAGGTAACGGCGAGCTCATCTGGAGCACGGGTTGCGTCGTGTCCCGCCTCTCTCTATTCGTTAGCCAGTCTTTTTGGCTAAGTAGCCCGGCGCATCCCTCTGATGTGAACTTATGGATGTATGCATTTAGCATTCTCTTACACAATCAGCATCAAAGGTACCCGCCCACGCGCGGGCCCCGACACACAGCACATGCATGCATTCACAAAGAGAGACGCACGCGCACGCACGTACGATCTCTCCCGTTCTCCCTCAAACGCGCACCGCCGCGCGGATGTGCACATGTATCAAACGGAGGGGCGAGGATCTAAGTAATTCAGCACAGTGTGACACTTTCACGGTCTAATTAGCCCCAGTGTTGCAGTAAACACGTCCCAATGACCCTACAGTTCTGGTTACTCATAAAGTATAGATGGGGCTGAAGATGGCCGGCCTCTCTCATCCGTCCCGACCGAACCTTCTCACGCTCGCAGCCCATCATCAAGAGCCGCAGAACCAGCGAGAGACAGCGGATAGGCGAGGGAACCCTTTTGCTTAGCTGTCTCGCTCATAGGTGCACACACACAAACCAAGGAAGGGTGTTAATGACAACCGTGTGTTCATTTCTGACTGATCCGTCCACAGAGAAGGGTGTGTACACGGACATGCACGTGCACACTCATGCGTGGATGTAAAGAACAGACAGATTCAAGGAGAGCTCTGGGGAGATGGTGCATGGCGTGTCGACAGTCAGCAGTGTTGCCTGCTGCTGCTGCTGCTGCTTTTGACGCGGTGATGGGGATTTTCCTCCTTTTTTCTCTCTCTCTCTCTTTCTGTTGCAGTAGCAGACGTGGCCAGCGAGCTGTGATCAAACTGTGCCTTCATCTCTCCTGTCTCTCTCATCAGCTGGAAGGCTTCAGCAGCAGCACGGTGCCCCAGATACACACAGACCACCTCCCTCCTGCCAACGCCGCTGCCTTTGTACCGTGGTGAACTACTGACACCTGCAGGCCAGACACCGGGAACTGCAGCGGTGCCCCGCTCGCCTGTTAATAAATGTTTTATTTTGAAATTCGTTCCCTTTCGTACACTCATGGCGTTGTTGTGTCTACGCAGCCTTTTAATTTGGTCCTGTGAATTGCGGCTTCACCGCCGCGTCGGTTCGATATTTCAAATGCAGCAAATCAATCACAATCTACTCCGAGCTGCAGTGGTTCTGCACAGAGTATCTGCACAGGCCTGAGGGCAGGGGGGACGGACAGGAAAGGGGTCAGAGCACGGTACATCAGCGCAGATCCTGGATCGATCCGAGAATGCGGTGTTAATCTAGTGAGTGGCCCTCTGGCAGAAATAAGTGACAGAAACGTTGAACAGCACAGCAGACTAAAGAGCCATTAACAAATAGCACCGGCTCAGCATTCTTCTCCCAAATAAGAGACTTTTTGTCAGGATCCGGCGAACGAACCCCAGGGGTGACTTTGGGTTGAGCTTTGTAAGGTGTTTCTCTTTCTGTTCACTTATCCAATGCTCAACAGTCCGAGGAAGACAAATCAGGCCGACCGGGGCTGAGTCGCACCGGTTGATAAGGACAGAACAGCAAAAAAACATCAGGCTTCCTTCCAACATGCACAGAAATGAAGACTCTCACCTCTGCACGTGAAGGCATCAGAAATTTTATGCAGGTTAGAATCTCTTCAAATAATACAGACAAAAATCAAAAAGCTGTGCATGCATTGGCACAATGTTGATTATGCTGGATAAAATACAAATAAAACAAACTATTGGATGATGTTTCACATAACTTTTACAAGCAAATCTTCCTCCTTTAATACTTTTGGCTGGTAACACTCTGATAATATGCATAATGCTGACAGTATCAAGTACTGAAAACAACCCCCCTCCACTGGACCAAATGTAATTTATACATACAAATATTTCTCAAGTTTCTTCAAAAAGAATCTCAATGTTCCATGGGACTGATAGTGCATATACAAAATTCCCTTCTTGGTGTCTTGTGTATTAAAAAGACGAAAGAAAAGAAAGACGACAAGGAACAGAGGGGATTTTGGATCCTCGAGTGATGTAACATTTATACACCGTGACCTGACAACCGAGGCTGTCGGCTATTTTATTCATCGCAGACACAAAATAAGCAACGCACAGGACAGAGATAACGGCGGACGGTGACAAGCGGCACGGAGAGGAACACGGCCGAGACCTGTTGAGTTTAGCCTCTTTGAAATTTCCATCATACGGAGACCTGAAATAAGGGTGATCCTCCTTGAAATGCATCAGCTTCAAATAACTCGGGCCGCGCTTTCCACACAGAAGCAGATCACATAAAACGCCGGCCCTAAACCTGCAGTTTCCTTCCTTAAATGTCACATTTTAGGCACTGACTAACGCGTGGCAACATGACAGGAGACAGAAGGAAGAGGAATCACAGTGACACAAACATAAAAGACACCGTCGTCGCTAATAGCAGCATGGTTGCCAGCTGAGTTGTGTAGTATATACATGGCGTCTGTCACGACTGTATGCTTCAAATACAGTTGGCTTCTTTTTCATCTTTTATTTTTAGCTGTGCTGGCTGGGATTACACTGTAGCGGTATCACTGAAACAATAAATTAAGGGATGGTTGATAGTCGAGTGACATCCCGAGCAGCTTCGGAGGAAGCCCTGGGTTGTTGTCGTGGAATAGTTTTACCACAGAAGCGGTTTAATAATGAGCTTTCATCCTCCGGCTGAAATTTTACACCAAATCACATCTCACGTCTTTCTAAGTTTAGTGTCCTTGGGGATCCCGGTACATTTATTTGGGTATCGTTAAGTGCAGAAATCAAGCCAAGCCGGAGCGCCTGGAGAGGCAAATCAAAGCCGTCCTGCTGATCCTCACCTGGAACATGGCGAGACAGTAGTTTCTCCTCATTCTCACTCAGTCATTCATTCATTCATCGACCTGCTTTCCCATTCTGCACAGTACAGAGTAAGGCTTCACTGCATTGATAGTTTCAGTTTTCCTTCGGCCCAAACGTTGGATCGTCTCAGAAAGGCACACGACTGAGCTCTGTGGTTCACAGTTCATACTGGATCTCCTCCGGTTCCCCCTCCGTTAGGTTTCTGTTTTTTTTTAGCAGCACTTGGCTCTCCATTCCAGAGAAAATGACACTTTGTGACAACATTATCGACATATGTACATATTTACAGCAAAGGTTGTCTCCTTAAACAGCACACGACGAAATATTGGCCAAAGGTCCTTTTTTTGTAACTCATACCATGGAGGGAGTGCAGAGAGGTGTGTGTGTGTGTGTGTTTGTCATTTATAGTGAAAATGCTCTTGTGATTTTAGTGTGTGATTATACTTACAGTATGGCAAATGCATATAAAGATGCAACTGGAGATGAGACAAAGACACGATATGTATGTGTGTGTGTGTGTGTGTTTTATGAGTGTTTGATGGTGTATTTGCCTTTCTGTAGCTGGGAGATGTACAGCTTTGACTTGGTGCCATCCAGTCGTTTGAACCACACCTCATCATTGTTGATGGTGGTAATGATGGCACTGCATGACACACAGAAGACACACACACGTACAGAAATGTCAGAGCAGCAAAAGACAAATCTCACAGAACAAAATAAATTCTCTCTCTCTCACAATTATCCAAAGAAAAAGTTAGCAAACCCACGTGTATTTCTACAGTAACTATTCCTGAAACATATTTTGCCAACACTAATGAATAAACTCATAGAAAACTGAAGATGAATACATTTATATAATTAATCAGCTCAGCTTGTATCATCAATAAAGATTGCAATTCAAAATCACTCCATCTCAGTCTTACATACAGAAAACTATTGTCCAATAAATACTGCAGTGCACTGAACCTTCCTTCCTCCCACCCACACACACACACACACACCTAGTTGGATACTCGTCCTTCCTGTTGATACAGATGGCCTGTCCTCTGCAGTACCACTGGTTGTCATAGAAAAGCCGACCGTCCTCGGATCGTGCCACATGGTGATGCCTGTCAGGCTTGACTGCAGGGACTATGGGGGCTGACGGAGAGGAGAAATACAAGGAGGGAGGAAGAGGAGGGACAGAGAGAGAGAGACAGAGCAGGGCAGAGCGAAGGAAATAAACAAATTAGGAAAGGAGGCGAGGGGGGAGAGAAAGGACAAATTAGACGGCATCTGGCAACAAAGTGAAGGGGGAGTAAAGGAAGCGTGCGTGCAGAACAGAGCGAGAGAGAGGCGTTGAGTGGGAGAGGACAAATTTCCAACTTTTGTTGCTTATTCAACTATGAAATTTAGCACTTCAGGTGTGAACATAGCGAATCAACACCTCCTGGGTGGACATCTGCTTTAAGTCAGATAGTGACTGTAACCACAGATGATGAAGAGCGCTTACCGTCAACCTTCACCCTGTGTGGCCCGAGCGACGCCATCGCCTAGGAGAGGAGGGAAAGTAAACAAATGAAGAACGTGTGGTGTGTTGTGGTTTGTGATTATTTGGTCGTTTTTTTTTTTTATAGAATAACACCTTTCTTATCGCGGTCCAGTCTTCAAGAATGTCCAGGTCTTGCAGCATGTAAACAATATAGGGCCGTGACAGAGAGGGTTAAGAAAAAAAACAACCTGTCACTGTTCTGTTCTACTAAATGTAGTGAAGATGAAGGATGGGTTGGACGAGACAAGGGCAGGATAACAGAAAGGATATCAGAAACAACAACAGGCTTCTTCTTCTTGATAGGACAGAAGGGGTCTTTCTTCTTGTTTTTCCGAGAGTGCAATCCATCATTCCACAACTCTGGAAGGCAAAGAAGACAGATCACAGCAAGAGAGAGAGAGAGAGAGAGAGAGAGGACGAGCGCTGGATTCCACATCACTTACATTTATTACCGTGTTTGATTCACGTTTCTGACTTAGCTTTGGAAAAACTATAATGACCATTAACTGAACTGCCCATTGACAGAGAAAATTATAATTAAATTTAACTAAACGAGTGTCTTTTTATCAATATAAAATGAATATTCTAAGATTTGAGATGCCTATGAAGAACTTTAAAGTGTCTCTTTAGGCCAGGTTGCCCATTGGTGATCACTTTTTGACACCTCCTGGGCTGAAAGATGTTTAAGTCATGAATACTTGAAGCAGTAGTGGGTACCTGAAGTAATGTCAATACTGTGTCTGTCTTCCTCCAGCCTTCTTATCTTCTCCTCCAGTTCACTCTGAACCGTGTCAAACAGCAGCAACTTTTCACTCTGGAAGACACAGTTGTCACCCAACACAGGAAGAGGCCATCTATTAAATATCTGAACGTAAAAAAGTTTTCCTCTCGAGCCAAAAAATAAAAAATACTATGAACTTTTCTGGTGACCTCCTACCTCCCAATGTTGGCAGGCAGCCTGGATCTCACACTCATACTTGTTTTTCACCGATTCCAAGCAGAGCTCCCTGTAGATACCTGAAACACACATTAGCAGGAAAATAAAGTTAATCACCAGCAGATTTTGATATCGTTGTTGTTGTTTTATAAACAAACAATGCCGCTACAGCAGTGTATTAAAAGGGTATTTCAGAAAATTACACACACACTCGTAGTTGCATCTTATGTGTGTAATAGATCCTCTAAAGTTAGCCCATCAAATCCTTCCCTTTTGGCAGAAGTGTTTAGTTTGGTGTCAGCTGCACCAACAAATCCAAGTAGAATGATACATTCCACAAAATAACAATGTGAGCCGTGACCCAAAACTAAAATGAAATTGTTATGAAGGCTGCACAACAACACAAGTATGTAGAAAAAAAGGTTAATTATTATCTTTGCAGGCCCGTGACTTCCTAAATGGACGAACTATTTTGTTTTGACTGACCTGAGCGAGGCTGCCAAATTCTTTCACGAGTTTCAACCTGCATGCAAATGACGTGGGCACTGGGCGGCCGCTTAAGTTGTGTTGTCTGTTGAAATTCATCTACATGAATCATTCATCCATGCAGCACGCTCCCCATGAAGTACTCATCATGGCAACAGGGATTGATGGGTCAAACCTGGGAGGATCTGTTACGCTGGCAACTTTGATCAAAAATCCACAAGGTCAAAGTCAGATTAACACGTGAGCTTGACCCACCAGCCACTTTGGTCCTGATCTGCATGTTCTCCTGCAGGTTAGCTAAAGGCTCCAGGTACTCTTGGGCACAGCCAGCCATGACCTCCTGCAACTTGATGTCCACCTGGCTCAGACGCTCCTTGTACAACCTGAGCAGCAGAGAGAAAGGAAAACAAAGTAGGCTACATATTGAAATTTTTGGAATGACAACATTAGAAAGATGAGAAGCAGAAGAGAGAGAAGAATCTGCTTCAGAAAGGCAAATCATGTCTTTCTGTCATACACCAGCAGGAGGCTTATTATTTGTTATTTGGTCCTTCAACAAGCAGGGTTGGCATTTCCCCAAACAATGACTGGTCAAATGAGGATCGATGCCAGGTTCCATTTGGTGTGAGATTTCAAAACATTACTGATGTAAATATATACTCCATCACGGTCTAATGAGGAGAGCAATCAATCAAAGGCCCATCTCAGCCCATGGTCTGGAGTTTAAAGCCAAAGAGCCACATCTCTTACATAAACCTTAACCATCGGTTTGAGCCATTTTGACATTCAGAGAAGAAATCTTCAAAGAGATTTTTATTTGGTAAAAAAAAAATAAAAATAAATCAATGATTATTGAAAATTTGACTTGTTTTTGCGTTTACACTGTGCGACATATCTATGATCAATACAAGCACAACACAAAGCCTTCCTGACAAGGCAGCTGCAACATTATTGCAGCTACGCTAATACACTGCAGACATTTTCATTAATATTGCACCCCTCCACACATGAGAAGAAGAAGAGGAAGAAGAAGAATGGTACTTTATTGATCCCCTTGGGGGAAATTACTCTGCATTTTACCCGTCCTCAAATGAGGAGCAGTGGGCAGCCAACACACACAGCGCCTGGGGACCAACTCCAGATCTTCTGCCTGTGTCTTGGTCAGGGACAACGGCAGGAGTGATTAACCAAACAGCTTCATGCTGTTATTCTCCCTAAAGGGCCACAAAATGCTGCATATGCTTTAATATTTTCTTCCTCTTCATCACCGCACATGTATATGATATAATATAATATTTCTTTACACCTGGTACAGGCATACTGATACCTGTATTTATTGAAAAACATACTTGAAATATAACCTGGGACAGCAGCAATTACGTCAATTTAAAATCTAGGATTAAGGTAAGTGTTGATAGTTTATTATAACCTATATAATAAAGGCAACAGAAGAGTGTTTGTACTTCCATTCCCATTCAATCAAATTTATTGAAATCATCTTAAAAGTTAAGTAGTCTGCTCTTCGCTAACACAAAACAACAACACATGTAACCGAATGAAATAAAACCTGCACTCCCCGAAACACTAACTAATCATCGATTGATTTGAGTTTTGGTATTGAGAGGGGAGGAATGTGAAAATTAAATACTTGTACTTGCACTGAACTACCATTAATACCTGATTTTCCACTCTTTACAGTATACTCCTAATATTATTGGTACTTTATATCCTGTAGTGTTACTTGGACTTCTTTGGCTTACTGTGTTGTATTGGCTCTTTTTGTGATTGTGTGTGTGGAAGATGACCTTTTCAAACCACTCTCATCCAAGGACCATGGCAAGAAACTTACTGCTCCTTCAGGTCTGTGAACTGTTTCTCCAAGGTGGTCATCTCATCCAGACACTCCATCCTCCTCCTCTCACAGTCTTCATCATCCATCTCTGTCAACCAAAGAGGGATATGAAAATCTCCCACCGAAAACCACACGTCCAGTTGAACACAGGTCTGCCTGGGAGACATGTTTAACGACGTGTGTTGATATTTAAGGCCTTTCATTTCTTACCCGAGCTGTCTCCATCTTCAGACACAGACGAGCTAACGGTGTCCTCCTCGTCAGTGCTGCTGCCGTCCTGGTCCGGGAAGTCCACTTCCATGTCGTCGTGGTTGGATTCCTTCTTCTCTCGGGAGTGAATGGGCATTGCGGTTTTTAAAGAGAAGACAGAGACGTTGGAGCAATTCGTTAATTTATCCCGCACAAACGGGCAACTGTGTCTCAAACGGCTAACCGGCTAGCTAGCCTACATGTAGACAGCTGGAGATGCAAACATGGCCACCCTGGACCAATCAGGAGCGGCTTTAAAGAGGCTGGCCAATCAAATGTCAGTATGACAGACGGAACTGTGCGGGGTGCATGTCGGGAAATGTAGGCTTTTTTTTGGTAGACGTTGGGTTGTTCCAAACTGTTGATGATGATTAGAAGTTGTAGCGGAAACTACAGCTATACTGTTTACTACTACTACTATTACTACTACAACACTATTCATGATACTACTACTACAACTACTACTAATAATAATAATGATAATGATAATGATAGTGATAATAACAGCAGTACAAGACAGATAGATAGATAGATAGATAGATAGATAGATAGATAGATAGATAGACAGATAGACAGACAGACAGACAGACAGACAGATAGACAGGTAGATAGATAGATAGAATTCTGGGCCGTGAAGGAGAGTGTGAAATAAAATCATTGTGAAGTTTCCCGATTGGAGACCCCTTTGAAAAGTGGCACTGTGTGTTCCCCAACAGATCGCTGTGGACTTACCCGTCTTTTACCACTATACACACTGACCGATTCATACCCTACAATATTACTTATTACATACTACATTTCACATTTTACATCCATACGTATTACATACCGGCAACTAGGATCCATATTTAGGTCTCTGCTGACAGTGTTTGGAATGAAGGATCTGTGGTGGCTCCTCCTCCTTCTTACTCTGTGGATGCAGCAGGGAGCTGCTTGGTGCACCTACAGTCTGATACAGTGGGTGAGAAGTGACGATGATGATTATTATCATCAGTTGCCACAGTAGTTGTAGTAGTAGTAGTAGTAGTAGTAGTAGTAGTAGTACCACAATTGCTACAATAGACACAATGAATATTTTTTTTATACTTATTACTTTATACCATTAAGAAAGGACTAGCATGAATATAAGGTATAAGGTATAAGTATACCTTATATTCATGCTAGTCCTTTCTTGTGAGGTGGGGTTTGAAACTGCTCCATCGGGTCCAGGTGTGGTGTGGCAGGTGTTGTCTCTAAGGGAGATTAGTTTAATCCTATTCCTCCCATTTAGGCTGTTGTAACTGAACAACTAAACTCAGTTTCTCATCCGGTTTGATCATCTTCCTTGGCGCTTCATCTCAGAGACGAGCACAAAATGTTCAAAACAATGTCAGCTGTAGTCACGCTTGGCAGTGAAAGCCGGCTGGAGGCTTTCCACAGTAAAGACAGCCTGTACCTCTGCAGGGATCTGGTGATGGAAGTGTTGGAGAGCCTGTGCTAGTTGACTGACAGATGATTCAAACATCCTGGGGCTGATGCTGTCATGGCTTGCTGCCTCCACTGTCTCCTCAATCATCTGGTGGCATTGATGGACAGGCTGAGGAGGGGGTGGGTGTTGTGTACCCTGGTGATGGACAGTAGGAAGGTAATCCGATGTTACTCTTTTCAGTGTTCTTTATTCACCTGTCACATGTTAGCTACTGTACTTATATAGATGCAACAGGCAAACGTGGCTGATTGTTGCTATGTCAACAGAATTTGTGACTTATAATCTACTGAGTGATATGATTAACGTTCAGAACTAAGCTTATTACATTTGGGATCTAATATTATATAAATATAAATAATAATAATAATAATAATAATTACAACAACAACAATAATAATAATAATAATAATTTCAAACATAAATACATCTATACACCGACTATGAAACATATGACAAGACTGATGCAATTTTGTATTAACTGATTCATTTTTAGTGGACTAAGATGCAGCGTCTCACAAGTGCAGTCTGAAAATCTGCCACAAGAGGGCGACAAAGACCTTTACTCATTGCTTCCATTTTCGCTGTAGTTTTTTTTAATCAACCCAAGGCTGACAAATGCAGTAACGTACTGTCTGCCTCAAATACTAACAATGGAAGAATTCATGGCAATAAGCACATACTCTAAGAAACAAAATTCATATTCCAGTCACATGGTGCTTCTTCGACATAAAAGAAACTCTGTGAGGCAAACTGTATTTAAAAAAAAAACTAAAAAAAAAAACGCTCCCCAGATTGAATCTTCTGCTTTTCTGTTGTTTGTGCTGACTGAATGTGAAGATAAGATCAGATAAATAGTCTGAATTCTGCAGTGGATGTCTTGCAGACATGTGAGAACCTGAGCTAACCACATTACGTGAAGATAATATAACTAAAAACTGAAGAGGCTTCACTCAGGTCATTGTGATTTGTGTTGTAGCCTTGGTGTTTCTCTGATGTGTGTCACACTGCCAGTTACATCCATTTGAACATTGGCGCACCTTTCAGATGAAACGTGTCTAATTTCTATCTAGGGCACGTACAGCAAGGTCACACCTGGTCTGAGCTATCTCTGTGGTCAGTATTGTACAAATGAGCTTGTTGTCATAGTTCCATGAGCGAAACAGATGGTGACGGCAAACAAAAAAGGGCATGCGGTTGTCTCACCTAAAACTGCATTAGGGGATCTCTGAAAACAATGTAAAATATACATGTGGTTGCACTATCTGGCAGATTTTCATGTCTCTTCTTACTTTTTTTTTGTCTTTTCTTTTTGCATCTTTAACATCTTATATATTTGCCAGCGGGTCAGAGTCTCATGAGCAGGAACAGCGGAATGCATTAACAAAGAAAAAGGAAATGACACAGACCTTTGACTTGACCTCACTGTACTGCGCTAGACAGAAAGACTCAGTTATAAATAGAATGTTTCTCTCCCTAACTCAACCCAATATGTCATAATGTTCCTATAACTCCCTTTATTACTAAACAGCAGCTTTAATGATGTCATCTGTCCAAGTGTACGATCCACTCCACATTGTACCCGTTGATAGACTTATCATGTGGACCCTCTTAGATTACTTCTGGAGAAAATGACAAAAAATAGAAACAAATTCCCACCGTCCAAACAGGAAGAGACAACAACAAACCAAAACAAATCCAGGATTTAACCCAGATCCCGATCCTGACCAAAATGTAGTGGGATCTTCCAAGTTTAATCAAAATCTGTTTCACTTTCTTTCAAGTAAAATAAACACACATTTTGCATTATCTCCTTGCAGAACTCCCTTTACATTTTTGACTGATTTAACCTCCGATAACAGGCAAAAGTAACAGCGAAGCTTTGGAAGAACTAACTGTCCAGATATCACTTGTTTATGATTAAAACGTAGAGAGCAGCGTTAGAGTGATAATACAGTTGGACAAGCGTGTTTCATCAAGTTGCTTTGGTCGTTAATAGTTTCTGCGGGGAAATGACTGCACAAAGGCTTCGTCGTCTCCGGTAACCCCTGTGATGTCACAGAGGTCACTTTATGAAAAGCCACAGAGCCCTGTGAAGCTCTGCTCATTTGTGCACTCCGAGGCCAATAAACTGAATTTGATGTGGCTAATGCGGCCGGAGTCCTCCTTCAAACAGCCGCGGGTTCGATTCCCAGCAGGCTCGGTGTTCAGCTCGCACGAAGCACGACAAAAAAAAACAAAAAAAAAAACGGAAGAAGCCACAATACCGAGCTACGTTATGACCGTGAGAAATGCCCGGTGGCAAAAAGGAGAGCAGATCGTGTCACCTACAATCAACTGTCATCTGTGTGTGTGTGTGTGTGTGTGTGTGTGTGGGTGAGTGTATAACACTGTGGGAATGCCTAGGTAAGGAAATAAAGGTATTACCCCTACTCTGAAAACCACCCACGCTTCCCCGAAAAAATATGCATTTGCGCATTCAGCACGAAACCTCGACGAGAAAGGGGAGCCTCTCTGACATTTCTTCAAACTCTCTCACTTGACGAGTTTCAATCGATGTCCTCCGTCTCAGAGGTGCTCTGCTTTAGTCACGAACTTAAAAGAAACATGGTGGAAGTGTGTATTTACATAAAACCACAAGCTCCTTCACCCCGCATCGGCCCAGGTACAGAAACCTGCTGGAGCAGCTCCCCCAAAACAAAGAGGGTTTGATCTATTTTATCATAAACGACCTCATCATCCACCGCTCAGCTCCACTTATCTGCGCCGTCCCATCCTGCCGCTCGTGACGTCACCGCGTGAGGTCACGCCGTGGATTTCGTTCGTCCCGCCCCTGTTGCCGTTTCCCATTACGTTCACCGATCATAAAATATGTGCACAATCACAGGAGATGAATTAAAAATAAGAGGTTATGCACGCGGTGAAGTCCCTCTGACAGAGAGCCGTGTGATTACACAATGACTCATTATTAAAGAGCGACAGAACCTCCCCATCATTTAATATGGGCTGTGTGGAAAATAGCCATGTGTGAAAGTGCCACGTTAAAATAGCTCCTTCGATTCAATCCACACCTCGTGAAACACAAAGTGGGAGTAGTCTCTGCTGCAAGCTCTGCCTCGTCACCGGGCCCACGCAACCTCAGAATAAAACATAAGACAGGATGAAGTCAAAGGTCAGCATCCAGTGGCTGATTCCTGACAAGAGTGCATCGACGCGGCCCTCCTTTACACACACACACACACACACACACACACACAAAGGACGCCGTGGAGTTATGAATGACACGCTGACGTCTCCAAGGACAAAATGTGACGCCGTCGCTATATTTAGACGCTAATGTTTAAAGTGCGGAGCAGCATACTGACTTAATGACAGATAGAGGATCAGCTGACTGTATAAGAATGTCTGAGACAGGCTGGGCTCTGTGTCGCACACAATACAAATATTGTGTCACTTTTTACAGCCTGGATTGAGTAAGTGAAGTGAAAAGTGACCTTAAGGTGGAAATAAGGAAATGAGCCACAGCTTTTATTCCACTTTAACGGCTCGGTCGTAACGAGGTTTGAATCCCAATCGGAAAAAAAAACTTTATTGACGCCTGAGAAGAAGCTCGCAGTCACGCAGGGAGACAGAGACGCACCAAATGACACCGGTAAAGATGAAAAATAGACAATAAAGTAAATCTGTCAGTTATGAATATCGACAGTACTTTGATAGAGTGAGAAATGTGTACAGCGTGTACAAATAATAGCAATAATATACAGTATACAGCAGTTTCATTATAATATTAATATCATCATTATAACCGCCCTCCGTGAATAAACAAGAATTTCCACTGAAAGGGATCAGATGAAAGAATAAATGAAAGGAAAGAGGGAAGTGACAGAGAAACTGGAAAATGAAGGAAAGGAAGTAGAGCTCAGGTGAGGAAACAAGGAAGAGACGAAATGAGAGTACAGTAAGGATACAGGAAGGACGGAGGGCAGAGAAACGAAAGAAGACAAGAGAAGGGTGGAGGAGCAAAGTTTCCCTGCTATAAAGTCGTACAAAATTAGATGACATGTACTTAAAGATGAGGTGTGTACTTTTTTACACTCTACTTTTCATACTCTAGGATTATGTACTTCCACTACAAGATATAATCCATGATCTTCTGGGAAATCTGGACAATATTTCCCACCCGTTTCTGTAAATCACAATGAAGGGAACTTTGATGGGAAATACTAATAAGAGGATATTTCCTTTCCTTTAATATTTCATAAAACATGGAGTACATGGAGTAAAAAAAAAAAAAAAAAAATCGAGTACACGTTTTCTCCTCCATATAAGGAATGAAACCTGATTTTTGGGGGGGTTCTTTGTAGGTCAAAGTCCTGGAAGTCCTGACTCAGATGAGGTGGTACTTTGGCAGCACGCAGATAGAGGGCAATATAACAAACTACGCAGCAGTGCTTTCCCAGCGGTTGGTAACCACGGCAACCGACTGTAAATACACGACAAGCTCCAACACGGACGCCTGTAAAGCGCAACCTCTGGTTCTCAAAGACGTAAAGTGGGTTTCCCAGTATTATGCAGGGCAGATTAATCAGACTGTATACACACAAATACATACACACACACACAGAAAGTCAGACAGAGAGAGAGAGACAGAGAGAGAGAGAGAGAGAGAGATGGGAAAAATGTTTATTATTTGGATGAAAGCGTGGTGTCGGGATGATCCACACAGGAGAGTCCAAATAATTTACATTCATGAGATGTGACACATACACACACACACACGTTCGTAGACAGAAATATACAGCAGCATTTTTGAAGTGCTTACATGACACCCCTGGGTGTGTTTAAGTGTGCGTACAAAGCGATCATGGCCACATAGAGGTGTGACTGTCCTTGGATACGGTTGCTAAGTTTAAACGGGAAAACAATGGCATCCCTGGGAATGTTGCTGCACATCTCAGAGACGAGAAGGGACGGTTGGCGGGTGTTACACAAGAGAGAGAGAGACAGAGGAGAGAGAGAGAGAGAGAGAGAGAGGGCTTTTCCACTTCAATTGTCACCTGTAAGAGTCACAAAGCAAATATGTGGAGAATGTTAGCCTGAAAACAAAGGGAAAAAAAACACAGAAAAACACACAAGGTCACGCACGCACGGGCTCGATGTGGCTGAACCATGGGAGAAAATATGCAAACTTCCCACCAAAAAGTGAAGTAAACCTGCACATTTTCTGCATTACTTAACCAAGTGGTTCCTCAGATTGAATCTGGTTCAGAGGTCAGAGGTGTGTACAGACGGGTAAGTCCACAGCCATCTGTTGGACAGCACACAGTGCCGCTTTACAAGGGAGACTCCATCTGGAAACTTCATGATGATTCTTAACCATGAGGAGGAAACACTCACTTCACACACTCCCACACGGCCCAGAGACAGTCTGTCTGTCTGTTCTATCTATCTATCTGTCTATCTATCTATCTGTCAATCTGTCTATCTGTCTGTCTGTTCTATCTATCTATCTATCTATCTATCTATCTATCTATCTATCTATCTATCTATCTATCTATCTATCTATCTATCTATCTATCTATCTATCTATCTATCTATCTATCTATCTATCTATCTATCTATCTGTCTGTTTGTCTGTCTGTCTGTCTGTCTATCTATCTATCTATCTCCCTCTCTCTCTCTCTCTATGTATATATGTCTATACTGCATATACTGTATATTGTATATATGTATGTATGTATATGCATATATTGCCATTAAAGCATATTGAAATGAAAATATGAAGTTTTACAGACTTCATTCAGGCTAAATGAACACACACACATTCAAGTTGTGTTTCATGCCGACTTCAAAAAAAGAATCAATATTTTATTTTAAAGTTACACATATTACTTTCTGCAAAATACAAATCAGTGGGAGAGCAATAATGTAATTTTATTATTACGGCAATTTTGCATTGCATCTCCTCCAATGTTCAACTTTCAGCATTATTTTGCTTATGCTTATTGTTTTGTGATTGTGAATTTTGGTGTATTCATAATTTCCAAACGTGGAAAAGTACACAAAACTTTTAGTTCATTTTACACCAGTAAAAGTACACTGGATAAATCCAGATAAAACCCGTGCAAAATGAGAAAAAAAATGAAATTAAGCAAACAAGCATCACGCGTAAAAGTGGTTATGAATAATAAAGAAAAAACCGCGTTGTGAAGATCAGTGGATTAAAGTGTGAAGTAATCATGAAAACTCCACGGACAAACTGACAGACGGGGGTTTTCAACCTGATGAGGAAAGGAAGGAAAGGAAGGAAAGGAACGAGGAAAGCACGGATTAACTCTAATATATTTTATAAAATACATATTTATGATTATACACGAGTCTCCAAATCTGCTGGCGTTTGCATGCAGGACACTTTGCACCCAGCGAGCCTGCGTGACCGTGGATGATTCCCCTCGGTCTCATATTTGAAGGTGCCTGGGAGCGCCACACGGTCTGCGGTCACCCTGTAGGCTCCGATCTTGATGTACCTTTATGTTGAACACCGTAACCCGATTGTGGCTAATAGGGGCAGGAAACGGAAAATAATCAGTGTCACTTGGTTTGACACTTACAAATATATAATTTCCCCAAGTGGAAGGGAATTCCTCAAGAGTGTAAAAAGGGGCTGCTGTCTCTCATTCATGCCCGTCGTGTGTCATTCATTGAAATAAAAAACGACACGGCAGGTAAAAAAAAAAAAAAAATAGGTGTCTAAAAGGAAACTACAGGTTTTCATTCTGAGTTTCTAAGGGGGGGGATTTCTGTCACAAAAGTACATGCTCAAAGATCAGTCAGAATTGGAAATCCCCACCGAGGCTCCGCCCAGCGAGCGCACAAAACCGAGACGCCTCCTTCGGCAGCCCCAGTGCGCTCTGATCTTCGGACACACACGGATCTCTAAACTCACACTCACAAAGCCAACATGGACGTCCACAGAGTCCCCAACCACAACCGAATGGATTACAACTTGGACAACATGGAGCCCAAACACGGGAAACTGTTACCGTGCCAGGAGGACCGTTTTGACAGCGGCCTGGATTCCCTCAAGGAGGACGAGCTGGCCAACGACTTCCAGGAGATGGACGTGAATCGCAGCGACGATCAGCCAAGGGATTACGAGCATTGGAGGAGCGTAGTGACCGAGGACGGCGACACGTAAGTTGCATTCCTTTGCCTTATTATTCGTTGTTTTTTTGTTTTTTTGCTTTTTTTGCTTTGCATGTTGGAGCTGCAAACTGTGGAACGCGGTTTGGATTTTACGCATTTTTTTTTTCTTTTTTTTTTTTTACGCGTAAAAGTCCCAAAGCGAACCAACGCGTGAAATCTGGAAAATGACGCACGGGAATGTCAGGGCACTTGGTGCACGAAAACAAGGGCTCTTTAAAAGAATGTGCAGCGCAGGCACCGTGTGTGTGTGTGTGTGTGCGCGTGTGCGTGTTTGTTCGTGTGTGTACTTTGGCTGAGTGCGCAGTCTGGGCGGGGCTAAAGTCCGCTCTGCGCGTTCAGGAAAGTCCCTGGCGCTCTGCCAGTAACTGATAAAGCATCAGATGTGTCAAGCCACAACTGGTGGAAATAACCCGACAAAACTCCATTCTTGCGAAACGCTCCACTGCTCAGGCTTTGTTCTTTTTTTTTTTTTTTATTCCGGTGGAACCAATTCCTCCGCGAGTATTTGAACTCATGTTCCTCTCCGTTTCTCCCCCCACCACAGGCTTCTACACTTCGCCATCATCAAGGAGGCCAAAGACTATGCCCTTCACATGATCAAGCTCTCTCACTACCACCCCTTCCTCAACTTGCAGAACCACCAGAGACAGGTAATAATCCCACCCACCGCAGATTACGGATGATCATCCCAGAAACAGACCTCATCATAAATAACCCGCCGCTGCGTTGACATTAATCAAAATCCGTTTTTGTTTTGTTTTTTCTCCCAGACTGCACTTCACCTGGCAGTGATCACAGAACAGCCCGAGCTGGTGGAGAAGCTCCTGAAGGCCGGCTGCGACCCGCGGCTGGCGGACAACAGCGGCAACACGGCCCTCCACATCGCCTGCAAGAGGGGCTCGGTGGCGTGCTTCTCCGTCATCACCCAGAACAGCCAGCAGCACCTGGGCGCCATCCTCGCCTTCCCCAACTACAGTGGTAAGCATCAGACACACGCAGCGAACTCCAACGAGAACGCCGCACGCCACGTTTGTCGGTGTTTGTGCTAACTCAGCTGATCCTCCTCTTCTCCTCCAGGACACAACTGTCTCCACATGGCGGCCATCAGCGGCTACGTCTCGTTGGTGGAAGTCCTCGTCGGGCTCGGTGCAGACATCAACGCACAGGTAAAAACTCGTGAAACCTCCACGCCACCCAACAAAGACAAACAGTAGAAACGCAAAGTTTGCTCGTGCGGCAGGAAGCTAACCTTCAATCGTGTTCTTTCCCAAAGGAACAGTGCAGCGGACGGACGGCACTCCACCTCGCCGTCGATTTCCAGAACCCGACTCTGGTCTCTTGTCTGCTTGACCTCGGCGCCGACGTCAACAGCCAGACGTACGGCGGCTTCACGCCGTACCACCTCACCTACGGGCGCCAGAACGAAGAGATCCGATCCAAGCTGTACGAGAGGACGGCCCAGGACCTGAGGGAGCTGCCTGAGAGCGAATCGGATGAGAGCGATATGGAAGAGGCGGACATGTCGGACGATGAGGTCAGTTTGGAATCATCACAGTAGAATCCTGAGTGTTATTTCGAGGCCCGATGCGTTCGGTCCGTTGTTTGGCGATCCGGTTTCTCACGTTTCTCCTCTTCTCATCCACAGCTGTACGATGACATAAAGTTTGGGAAGTAAACATCGTCCCTCCTACGGTGGCGTAAAAGAGAGTGAAGCTGCTACAGGGCCGTCCAACCATGGCCCTGAGGGACAGATCGTTCCCGGTCCCACCCAGGAAGTCCATGGGGGAGGGGGGGCTGCTCAAAGGTCTGGAGCTGGCCCTGGGATCACACACAAGAATGAAGAAGGTGTCCAGTCAGGTCTGGATCACAGAACGCTGCAGTCTGCAAAGATCCAGGGCACCAAGGACCATTGTACAGCAAGACCACAACCTCCACATTGTCCTCCTATATATATATACATAGATATATATATCTATGTATATGCAAGATGTGTGTAATATATTGTAAATACAGAGACAATATTATTTTTGTACCTATGAATACGATTTATATTGTGAATTTTAAACACTATTACAGTTGTTGAGAATAAAAAGACTTCTCTGAACATAAATGACTTTGTTTGGCGTTTCCTTTTCCAGTCACGCTTAAATTTCCTTCCACGTCTGGGGTTTTTGGGCCTTTCCACATATTACAAAAGTACATGGAAGTCACTATTACCGTCACACACAATTTAAACAAAGTGACGAGGAAAGGAGTCATCATCCGGACTTGTGAAAAAGATACACACACATTCGTGAGCGCGTATCACACACTCAGCGCTTAGGAACAGTCTGGGATTTCCTTAGTTAGGGCGAGGTCACGGGGTCTCTGAGTCACTGCGTTGAAAGGTTCCTGGGCGGCACTGGGGGAACATGTACAAATATGTATAACATATTCCGCTGTAGCCTGGCAGCCGCTGAAGAACAGAGGAAATTTTGTCAGGTGGAATTATCTTTTAGCAAAAGTACAGCAGGTACAGGAAGTTGAGCTTTTCTATTGTATCGCAACGGCCAGGAAACAACGCCGGAGTCTGGGAAGTACAACATTTCCCTATCAGCTGATAGATGCGTGTGCACGGGTCAGTGCCGGGTTGGTGAAGGAGGAATGAACGACAGTAACCCGGGCTCCACTTCTACAAAGACGCCCATGTTTTCCAAAGAGCAAAAACACTTGCAAAAGCCCCAGAAGTGATCCTGTTTAACAGCGGTGTCTGTGCACCCTGTAATTGTTGTCACATTAAGGCTGCACAGCACTCCTGAGGGATTTTCCAAGCAATCTGACTCATCCGCACACAAGGACAAAGTCTCAGTGATTCGTCTGTCTCAGGTGACCCGCTCCGTCCCCAAGGACAACAAACAAGTTGCTCAGAAAGTCCCGAAGCTTTTAACGAGTAATCGTCACACAAACTCGAAAACACGGGCAAAACAGACGCCTAGTGAAAAAAAAACACAAATAAAGGACGTGCTAAGCAACGTGGTATTTAGAACAGTTTTCAACATACAGGTGAAATAACGCTTTGTTTATTTTTTTTCATGCAATCTTCAAACAGGAGTAACGTCTTAATGTCTTTTTTAACATTAAAAATTTGGTCTATCTAACATAATCCTAACTTTAGATGTATCAGGAAGAGTTCAAATTTGAGCTGTTTTTGGGTGTTTTTCTGAGTTTGTATGGTGAATGTGACACAATTGACCCTTTTATACCCATGTAGACGTCTATTGCACATTGATAAATGGCCTCTAAATCATAAACGAATGAGAAATTCTTCATTGATGTTCTTTACAATCATTCTTGAGCTGTAGGCTCATAACATAAACTATCACCTCTGACCTCACAGCTCGTTGGTACTTTTGAACCATTGTGTTCCATCAATGTAGTCAAATAACTCAGGACTCAGAACAGCTTCACTGTAACTGTGCAAGAATCTGAAATCTGGGATTATCTGTTTTTTTGTACATTTGTGGATGCCCTCAAATAATATCAGGCTGTTTTTACTAATCTCAAAAGTCAAAATAAAGACCGGTGAGAGATATGAGAAGATGATGACAAACTTGAGCCGGTCGGTCACTGATACATCTGAGACAGAGGTTAGAAGAAGAGCTGATTCTCGCAGCATTGAGCATTATGAGTGTCATCATCATTTCTGATCACATGTTGATGACCAAAGCCGCACAGACGATGAGCTAAATGGGCTCACAGACACGAAGCTGCTTATTTGCTGCGCTCGTCCATGACACATCCCAGCCATTACTGTTTCTCAAGCTTTGTGTCAGCTGTATCACATTTTAGCTATAAAAGTCAGCCACTTTATCACAGTTATGAAGTAAGAAGGGGAAAACAATATAGAGCAATGACATCCGGTGAATAGAAGTGATCTATTTCTGGCATGCTGCACAGGCATAAAAAAATGGCAAAATGCTAAGAAAATGAGGTCAAATGGGAGTCTGCATCTCCGTGTAGTAAAACACCTTTCCACAGCGCCGCAGCTCTGTCACGTGATTTAGAGCATTCAGAGCCACAACAGGAAGCTCAGAGGTAGAGCTTTGTACCGCTCATGTTCCCATAAAAACTTTCCCCTGCTTCTAAATTTGACTGAAGTGGGCTCATGAAACAGGTGTTAGGTTACACGGCCTTGACTTGAATAAAACAAGTTTAAAATAACCTTGAAAGTGTTTGTTTTTAAAAAACTAAGTCAAAATTTAACTTTTTTATTTTTGTCATTTGGTTCCTTTGAATTCACACATCGTGTCTGACTGACATTGCTGGGAATATGTCCTTTTTTTATAAGGAAGTATTCAGGTAGGGCAAGACAGTTTGTGTACATAATGACAATGGAAAGTCTTATCTCCACAGTTTTAAAGTTAAGCAATATTCAAAAGAAGGCATCAAAGTATGTTCGACAGCAATGATTCGTGATGTGTTTGGGAATGTTATGACATCATCTCCAGTGGAACTAGGACAGTGGTTGATCCCCAGCCTGCTCTGTAACCCTACTAGGGATAGCCATTACCATTTATTGATTTGTCAGATGTGAAAAAGGAAGTTGCAAAATTAATCAGACCCTTCACAATAAAATAGGAAATCAATAACACTGATTATTTTACTCCAAAAAATGTTTTTTTTTATTGTTTAATGAAACAGTGGGGTAAATGTACAGCAAACAAAGATAACACCAGTCCCCATTTGGAATCTGCATATCCCATCATGCTCTAACTTGATCCAACAGACGACATGATTATGCTTGCTCAGTCCCGCTCAGCCAGGGCCATCAGGTGGGTGTCCACTTCAGTCTCTGTCAGAATCCTGAAGGGAGAAGAGAGACAGATGGAAATTCATTCAGATATGCAGGTATGTAGAATAATCCCAAAGAAACTTATATGACAAATGCTGAAATTTAGCAACAAGACAAACCAATTTAAATACGTTTGCTACTACTTATATTCCAAAGTTTATTTCCAGCAAAATTATTGCAAAATGTGTGTGTTTACCTGAACTTGGGGTCCTGCGTTGTGATAACACCCACCTCTAGCTCAGAGGGCTTAAAGTCAATTGAGAGAACGGTTGACAGACAGGAGATTGCTGTCTATAGGCAAGAAGGAAAGATGGAGAGAAGGGAAAAAGCAAAAATGTCACATAACTGAAACAATCTAAAACTATAAAGATAAGTAAAACACTGCTGCAATCTATATCAGCTAAAAGAGGCACTTTCAGTTTAATATTCAATCCTTATCAGTTCTGATCTGAAGAAACATTTGTACCTCGACAGTTTGTTCAAAGGTCCAGTCCAGTTTCTTTTTCACTTTCTTCTCCAGGAAGCTGGTGGCTTCCGTCTGCTTCACCCCAGCAGCGGTGGCCTTGAAGCCACAGTAGTAGCCTGCTGGGTCACATTTGTACACCTGGGGACCGTACTCCTCATCTATGCCAATCACGATCATGCCTGTATAAATACAGAAATCAGGGACAACATTTAATTTGACATTTGGCTTGCTGAAGCGGGACGGTCTCCACCCTGCTCCTTACGGAGCCCACATCTTGTCCAAAAATACAGACACAGCCCTAAACTGAGGGCTTGCTTCAGAGCAAGTCAGGTCACAGGTCCTTAGAGGATCTGTGAGGCACCACTGGGTGTGTAGACATAGCATTGTCCACCCCATAGGGATTTCTTGCCATTGTCATGCCACTCCCTGTCATTGGGTGTTTTCTCTCGTTGTATAATCAGTCATCATGGGTGCAAACGCAACGCAGATCTTTCAAATCAAATCAAATCAAAATTAAATTAGTAAATACACAAATGTCGGCCATTTCTAGACTACACTTGAGACGCTACTAAACCAGTCTCAGGTCTCAAGTGTTGTTTTTCCATGTTATTTTCCTACATCTTTACTGACTTACTATTTAGGGGTGTAACGATGGGTTTTAACTTGATCAACAATTTGGACAAAAATTCTATCTGTGTGAAATAAATTCCTGGATGGTGTAAGTTTCTTTTAAGTCTGATTCACACCCCCTACGCTGTTGCAACACATTTCCTATGAGGCATTACTCCAGTAAGAGATAGGACTTATTCAGAACAAGAAATAGTACCGTATTGAATGAGTCAAAATGTTAACCAGAGTTTCTTGTCATATTGTCAGAAATCCTTTTGAAAATGTGGGGCAACTGAGTTACAGTAACATAATGTTACAGCCCCGCTGAGCTTTGTGGGTGTGTGTGGGTGTGTGCGTGGAGAGGTGAAACAGAGCAAAAGAGAGAAACTCAGCGAGACCATAACGAACAGTAAAATGCAACAGAAAGTCGTACATTGCACTGAAATGAAAAGAGTGCGCATTAATGTCTCTACAACATTTTGCTGTCATTTATGGTCGCAATTAGTCCCTGCTGCTCCACACACAAACGGAGCTCAACAGTGAACCAGGTTTAGTATTGTAGTTGACGACATCTACACTCGAAACATTATTGTAAGTGCAATAAAAGTTTCACATGTCAAAAGCCAATAAGTGTAATTCAATCCAAGGTAGGAGTCATTTTCCAAGTGAGTCTTGAAAAATGGAAAATCTTACATTCAGATCAATACGGTAATGTTTCTGTTGCTGATTTTCACAGATATGACATGAGCGCAACTCCGATACATATTTCTCTGTGCACCAAATAATTTTAAATAGCCTGTGCACTCAAAACTGTCGCACAATACAGTTTTTCTCTCTGAAACCGGCTCATGCAGAGTAGAATAAACATCACGGAATGTGTGCATCACAGAATAGTCGCAGCCCTGAGAATGGAGATATTAACATTTTCTTTATCAGTAGACGTGTAATAAATACATCCACATAACCAAAATTTGTCATGTTAAATACAAGGAGAAACATCTTAATATGTATAAGATTGATTCTTTGCATTACAATAAATTTTAGATTGATATAAGTCACACTATGGGGATGAGTTTCTGTTTACGCATCTATGTGGTTGGATTGTTGAAATTTAAATCAATGCATTGATGTAATACATGAATCATTACACAACTACTTTCCACGGAACTGATTTTTCCTATCCTAGCCTATACCTGGCCGATCGAGGAGAGGGAATTTCATCTCCTGAGGTTTCTTCCTTGTTTCCTTCATGTTAAGGTTCTTTTTGCTGCCACCGAAGCTGTGTGGTGTTTTCCAATTCTAAAACAAGAAAATTTGTACCCTGACATACGGGAGAAGCGTCCACCGCAGATGGAATATCAGTCTCATGTGCCTAGATTTTATTTCCACAATCTGGCTTCAATATTCATCATGCATCTAAGAAATATCAGTCTTTCCAACTTTGTGTGTTGATGTTTGAATAATTTTTTGCGTGATATTTACAAGAGCCCCTGGTGACTTGTTAAATCACCTGCAACAGTCTAGATACAGTTGAGGCTAATCTTTGAGCTCACGCCACTGTTTTGATATCCTGAAGACCACTTATCGAAATACACATTGGTGTGATTATCTACCATTAAGGTACTACAATAATAACTGCGAGAAAAAAAACTTTGGAGAATGAGGTCACCAAGCCAAAATGACAAAAAATAAGAAACTTCAATGAATAAATACTTACAGCATCCCAGTGGTCGCATCTCAGCATTCTGCGTGTAGACTTGTGAGATATCAGCGATTCTCTTACACAGCATATCCACAGGGATCTCATAGCCATACTTGTACTGCCAGTTGGCTGCCTCATAGCGAGCTCGCTGGACTTGGGACTTGCTGTCAGCTGGAGGAAATCAGCGAAAAAGGGAGAGAAAGGTGATGGATGTCCAAATCGCATCTCATGCCTGCATTGAAATTACTGACATTTCCGTGGATTCTTTTTTACCTGTCATCCCAGACATTACACATCCAATATTATCTGTTATTCTGAAAAGGTGGGTCACTGTGGATGCATCCAAAAGTTTGTCCTGTTTGAAAAAAGAAAGAAATTCCATTTGTGTTAGTGTTAAAGTGACTGTACTTACAGAATACTATTTTTAATACGTTTGGCTTTGGCAATAATTTTGGATGCTGGTAACATCATGTTGCCAATCACAGAATCACTATGGGTTCTATATGATTGGGATAAACACGGTCGGAGTTGCGTCATCAGTGGGGGAACACTCCTGATGGATAACGGCACTAAAGATGAAATTATTATAGCTGAAAAGATGAAATTATTATAGCTGAAATGATAAATATAGCATTCTTACCATGGAAAAGAACAATTAAGTTGAAATGGAGACACTCTCTCAAAAATAATTATATTTACAGACTACCTGGATAACACTACGGAGCTACGAGCAAGACTTATGCAGCTGAGCGCCGTTACAAAAAGTTGACTGTGCACATAAACAATGCAGGATCTCAGTCAGTGCTTGTGCTTTGATTTCCCTCACAACAGCTAATAGCTTTGTTGTCTTCCTCTGTTGCCGACTATATCTATCCATCACTGCTTTTTTATACATTAATAACATTGAGTAAAGCCATCATATCAACTTACCGGTACTTTTTTCTGTGTTACAACAACTGCACAGTCCTTCCCTCTGACAGCTACTGATGTCAGTCCACCTTGGTTAATGGCCTTAAAAGCATATTCTGGAAGCAGGAGACAAGACAGTGCGTGTGTTATTTTGCGTATCATCACATTTTATTTGCTTATCACAGATATACTGATGAACATTTACATTATGCAGATGTACAATATTAATTTTACAAATAAAAGCATGGTTTACATGCTGTGTTTTTATGCAAACTTGACTAATCAACGTTTCTCATAGTTCAATTTAGCTAAATTCTGTTCAGTGTATATTGTATTTTTCTATATTTTCGCGTTACATTTTCTTAACATACCTAAGATCAAGATTTTGGGAAAACCTGTATTCTATATGATGCTATTCATTGCATCTCGAACAAAGACAATTTTAAAGAAAACAGAACTATCAGAGCCTTAAAAAGTAAGACCTCTTCAGAATCAGAATCAGAATGTCTTTATTGTCATTGTACAAGTACAACGAAATATGAGGTTGCTCTGGTTCAGTGCAAAAGACGAGTGACAAAAAAACAACAACAGCGATAAAAGGCACAACAACAGTGAAAAGACACATATTTACATGTTTTAAAAATAAGACTAAAAAAATAAATAAATAAAATAGAATAAAATAGAATATGAGTGTGAGTGTGAGTAGTGCAAATAGGAGAAATAGTGCAGAGAATATGATAAGAGAAAATAAAAAGAATGGACTGTAACCAGATATTGCAAATGTTATGAATAGGGGGGAATAATTGGGGGTATATTACAACGAAAGGTCAGTGTATAATATGGAGTATAGTATGTATAATGTATGTACATACATTGTATGTATAGTATGTCTCTTGCAATGGAGTCTGCAGAGGTATACTCAATTATGAATGTATTATGTGAAAAGGCCGGTTGAATGCATCCAAAATCCTACAAATACTTAACTACTGTTTTATGGGTTGAACCACTTAGATGTGTGTCTAAATTATCACTGGCAAGTTTGTCTCTGTCCTGTTCAGCTTTTAAGAGTTCTGACTGTTTACACCTGAGCTGGACACCTGGACACACAGTAAAAAGGCTCTGTTTACGGTGGATCTTCCTTTTAAACCCAAACAACGCGTGCAGTATTATTTTAATCATAATACATGATGATTTGTCCAGATAAAACCACTGCATTAGTTGCACAAAGCCATAACAGTTGGCCTAATATAATTGTAACACATGAAGCAATGAATCAGCTTGTTGTACAGCAATGCTAACGATGCTAACTAGCCTAGCAGTTAGCGTCTAATCATTCCGGTGTTTTGTGTATAAGTGGCATCAAACATGAGACGTATAATTACCACTAGCACCCAAACAGCAACATTAGAGTGTTTATTGACGCTTTTGGTTTCGCTTAAGCGGAGCGTTTGTCAGCTAGAAGCCGAGCTACACGAACCATGACAGAGCATTTAGCTAGCTAGCGAGCCGCTCATCCTCGGAGCCGGCTTTGTGAGATCGGATGCGGGTACTAACCGACTTGATAGAGCCTTCCTTCGGGAGAGAAGATGGTAATGTGTCGATCAAAACCTGCACTCGAGCCTCGGGACATTTTTACTGCATTAAATGTGCCGTCAAGTTCGCCCAAATGAGTCGGCAATCAGATTTAACTTCATGCACAATATTTCCACCCGGAACTTCAACTGCGCGGATTAGAACTTCTTCCTGTGTCACAACTAATCTCGTTGTTTCCATGGCAATGTGTGTTACAGCCATGCTGAAGTGAATCTGACAGATTTAACATCGTGTTTTTGGGAAACTTTAACTATTTTTCATTGTCACATTAATGGTTTGCCATCAGGGCCACTGTTGAAGTATAAATAAAAGGATCAATTAAAATAAAAAATAATGATAAATGAATAAATAAAGTATGAGATCATACAAGAATAGAGATGTACTTTGTTGAGTAAAAAGTTGCAATATTGTGATAGAAAAAAAATGGCTCGCTTCTACGGATTTCAAATGTATAATTTGTAGAGCAATATATAAAGTTTTAAGACAAAATAACAAAGGCAAAACATTGTTAATCAAACAAAAGTTAATGGCTAGTCTTTTGCCTCAAAACCAAGAGGTTGTGTGTTTAATTCCCAGCAGTCTTTACATGTGGAAGCTGGGGTTTTATGTGGCTTTTGTGCGTGCAATAACCCCCCACCCCCTCCTTGCTGCTTCCACTAGTCACTCCAAGTGAATTAGAAAAGTTGAAACAGGAAACACTTGTAATATTTCCAAAAAGTGCTGAAATGCTAAATGTGAATTGTGGGCATATGAGCAAACAGGAGAGAGTAGTCTGTCAGGCTGTGTGTCAAAATGAAGGATGCGGAGTCTCTGGTGAAGTTTTACTTCAGCCTCTCAAATATGGAAACACTTAACTCCAGTTTATTATTTTCTTTGAATTCTCCGTACACCACATCTCCATAATGGCAATATTTCAACTTTTTTTCTCTGAATACTTTGACTTATTCTGCTAACCGAAGGCAAATCAGCGCCCAGCTTCCATAAATTCTAAAGTAATAACTGCTTTTCTGTGTTAATAAATAACTGTCCCATTGTAGCGTGACCGTATTGTAATTTTGAGTACCGATGCATGAGAATCTGGCATGGTCAAGAGAAAAAAACAAACTAAAGTAAGTAATTTTGGTTTCAGTCAAGGAAACATACATACATGTTTATATGGGGCACAACATTATTATCTTACCCTTTAGTAAATAAAGTCGCTCCGGGATAAGTGTGAGAAAAAAAGCAATGCATGAGACCACATCTGTTTTCATGTACATATAGATGAATAAAATGTAAGTTGGAACATAAATCTTTATAAAATGCATATGTTTCAATTTCACAGCTGGCTCTACTTTGTGTGAATAGAAGTGCCCCCTTGATATATTTGTTTCTAAGGATTAGCTGCTCACCCTGCAGACCCAAATGTCAACCCCAAAATGACATCCTGTGACATCACTGGCATGGATATGTGTACTGAGATGAGTGTCTTTGAACACTGATAAAGAGTTCCATTTAATTTATATCATTATTGTGAGTTAGTTCATTTATGAACTCATATTTTCACTTTACCCAAATTATCACTCAGTTCTTTCTCTACCTGTGCCTCTGGAGCTGCTATAACTTGTGAATTTCCCCGGTGTGGTAACTGAGAAGTTCATGCTGTCTCATCTTATTTAATTGCGTTGTAAGCAGTAATATAACGATAATTAACATCCAACTGTCCTTGATAATTAGTTTCGATTTACTTGCATGGGTGAGTGAACATCCAAGAGATCTAAGAGTTGCAGTAACAACAACAATCACTGTAACAGTAGCACTGATGTGACATGAGATTGCCTTTAGTGTTTATGAGCAGAATGCTCCCACAGGTTTACTATTTCACAGCACACACTGTCAACAGGCCAAGTGAGAATTACATGGAACGCGGTAAACGATTTATTACCACACTTTGTGAGATTTTCTGTGTTCCTCAAATGTGACTCTGTCTGTGCCAGCAGGGAATTTCCTTTTGTTCCAGGTAACTTGTGAACACAAACACAACATGTTTGCTTCCTCTTGGTCAGTTATCAGCACATGACTCATGATGAGAGAGATAACGCAATTAGTGACGAGGCAAAAGTAAGTTAGGTACACAGTGTACTGTAGGAAGTCTTATCATTACATTATATTGTTTGATGCTTTACTCCGAAAAGTCCCGGTCTTTCCTCAACATGTCACTATCTTGCTTCATGGAGATAATGATGGGAGGGGCTGGAGAAGACAGATTTTTGTATTGTTTTCAACTGTGAAACATGTCTAAAATATGAAATAATCTTGCATTCTTTCATGCAATAATCTGTATTTATCATCACTTAATCGCCTAACAATTAAGGCCCAACCCGGCATTGCACAATGTTTACTCATGCACAACTGTGCACATTCCTCCTCGTGAATGCCAAAAGATCAAAAACAAGGTACCGGGACATTTTGAATTTCACAACTCCAAAAATTTACAGCACGAAACAGATGAGACGTGCATTTCTGTCAAATATATAATACGTTACCAATGTACCGGGTACACAAGTGCAGTTTACTGTCATATATCACACCAGCCCTGCCATAAATGCTGTGGGATGATGATAATATTCATCATTCGTGTTTATACTGTCTAGAATATGAGGATTATATAACCCATATGGCCTGGGAACATCTTGGCTGCCTCCGCATCCTGGACCTGGTGGAAAATGGATAAATGGAAATGAGTCGATACCAGAAAAGAGATCATTGTAACCTTTGCAAAGACTTCAGAAAGCTTTATTTCAGGCATTTTACATTGAATTGCTTTAACTAGGGCCTGTGTGCGTAATAAATGGATGGTAAATTCAGTGTATTTTGGTCAAAAGAGGGTTTTTCCACCACATCATAATGTTTAAAGGAAACAATGAGAAATGCTACTCGGTTGCGTTGCTAAAAAGCATCTGTGCCTCCCCCACTTTCATATTTCCTAACCTAGACAGCAATCCCCCCCCCTCCACCCCCACCTACATCTCTGCCCTGCCTGATACCTCTCACTTTCCTACCCCTTTCCTGTCATGTGTTCTCTGCACTCCTGCTTCTGTTCTCACTCAGAGCCATTCTGCGCATCATTTCCACCGTGTTTTCACATTCTGAACCAAAAAGACCCCCACCCCCATGAAACACCAGAGAGACGTGGGATCAAATTCTGGGGTGTGTGTGTGTGTGTGTGGGGGGGGGGGGGGGATCTCCACCATCTATGAGAGCGCGCTTTGACTTTGCAAAGCCGCAGTTTGGTTTAAGTTTTCCAATTCTGAAAACTTTGCTGTTAGGCAATGTGGGAAACGTTGCTATTATGAGGCATTTCTCTAAAAGCCCTCGCTACTTCAAATAAATCATTAGTTGTTAGCATAGTCGTTTTTCATAAACAATTGCAAAAGTTTTTCTTTCCAAATCTAGAAAGAACTGAATATTTGGAGTTTTTGTAAATGTTTTTTATTGAGACAAACACACTTAGTGCCAATTTCTCTAAAACACCGGCATCATGTACAAAATTGCATCACACGATAAAAACACACTTCGAAAAAACGCAGCAGCATGTGCAGCTTCCAAGAATCACTTATCTAAACTCAGCTGTAAGCAATCTGATGCAAAAGCGACATACGTCCATGTGGCTGTCACAGTTACTGTTATTTTGACTACACACATCTTCCGCTGAATGTTGTGTATGTTGTTCCTTGTAAAATTATCTGGTGGTTTGCCGTGTTGCACACACACACACACACAAATGGTTGCACGTTACCCTTCTGGCGTGTTGCAATCAATGCAGTAAGTAACATGTTACATTACTGTGGAATTTGATAGAATAAAAGGGAGAACGTGAGAATCATGCATGACACACGCACACACACACACAGCAAACATGTCTGTGTGGATGTTGGGTCGCACAGGTTGACACGTTTGCATTAAATATGGTTTAAAGACAGATGATAGAGGATAAGTAAGACTTTACACGGTGGACTCGTACCAGAGTTGATATAACACCTGGTGTAACAAGGTCAGCGTCGAGCTCATTAATCAACGTGAATTATTTAAAAGCTATTTGAGCAGTTGACGCACCGTCAGGAAATACAAGTTTGTACTATATTTGCATATTACTCCAGCGTCTTTGTACATTCAAAACTTGGACGAATGTCAACTAGGCCAAGAGTGCTTTGTTAATTCGCTGCTAAATATTTAGGCTTTTATTAGCTCAACTTCCAGTCATGCATACTCTCCCTTCAGGCTCGGCGTCGTGAGTATCGTTTCAGCTACGCGTTGGGTGGATGCTTGTGGGCCCGGTGAGACCAGAAAAGAGGGAAAACAAAAGTTAGTGGACTTCTAAAGGAAAGCAAAACACAACTCGGCAGGTGTATGATTGTTACAGCGATCGTCTCCAGGGGGCAGATAGGAAGGTGTAAAGTTTGGATTAAGAATGAAAGTGAATTCAGCGTTATGGGATGATTGCAGGGAGAAACGAGGAGAACGTGTTGTCAGATTCCTGCTGCATGTGACGCGCTGCTGTCACATGCATGGGTCATCCTGCAAGTCATTTATTGAAATAAAGTCACAGGGAGTTTCCTGACACCAAAGAAATAAAATCCTTATATAACACACCGCTTGGAGTTTTGTTGTTTGAATTGGATCCCTTTGAGATGGTTTATTGTTTAAACCAGCCTGTGTGTGTGTGTGTGCTCGTCAAAGACCATTACGAATAATCCCGAGTATCATTGTTGCTGCAGAGTATAACCAGATTGGGTCCATTTTTAGAGTAAGACGAGAAGTGTTTATTTAATGTGGTGAATACATCACCGTTATCCTTTTTGTGGAAACTCCCATATGATCCAACGTTTGCTTTATGCTTTTCAGCTGGAAAATTGCAAATGGGACTTTTATGTTTACAGGTTAAACTGGAAACAAAGTGCTGAATGTCAGCAACAGAAGTCACGGAAGTCAATGTTGTAATATTTTACATGTTCCTTTCTTTTTTCTGTGAGGGTTTTAGTCACACCGGAGACAAATGTTTATGTCCGGTCCGTCTGCACTAAACTGTGTTGCAATGTCCCCACTGACTAACTCTTCAAATGGTGCTCAAACTGGGGTGCATGTAGCAATTATTGTCGTTTCTCACGGACCGAGGTGCTGACACACAACACAACAATCAATAAAACTCCACATCCTGCTACAAGATGTGAGACCATCCTAGCTGTTTCCATATTTATTTGCCATTTATCGATTTATTTTTTACGTGTGTTTTAGAAGGAACAGTCTTATCATCGCGGCGTTGCCGTGGTCTTGATGACAGGTTTAGGGGATTGCTGTTGCTGTGTGTGTGTGTGTGTGTGTGGACTGTTGGCATCTGCCGTGGGCCTCTCGGTTGCCACAGCCCAGCGCCTCCAAATGATGCAACGGGTCCCTGCTTAGGCCAGGTGGTTTGTTGGTAAGATGATGATCTTTGTTATTGATTGATTTGAAAACTCGTGCACGTTTTTAATCACGGCTGAGATGAGTCCTAAAGGGCGGTGATGACACTCTCTCCCGTTTCCAGTAAAAACTACATCTGCAAAGTGAAGGAACGAACGGTGAGTAATAGCAGACCGAGACTGGATCAGCTGGTCTTTTTGACTAAGCCATGACTATATGTGATAGCACGTGTGTGTGTGTGTTAACACTGGAACCAGCTTGGATGGGGGGGACATAAGTGGTTATAACCCACACATCTTACTTGTAAATGTTACATATCCTTTTTGTGGAAACTACCATTTGATCCAACGTTTGCTTTATGCTCTACAGCTGGAAAATTGCAAATGAGACTTTTATGTTTACAGCTTAAACTGGAAACAAAGTGCTGAATGTCAGCAACAGAAGTCAATGTTGTAATATTTTACATGTTCCTTTCTTTTTTCTGTGAGGGTTTTAGTCACACCGGACACAAACTTTTATGTCCGGTCCGTCTGCACTAAACTGTGTTGCAATGTCCCCACTGACTAACTCTTCAAATGGTGCTCAAACTGGGGTGCATGTAGCAATTATTGTCGTTTCTCACGGACCGAGGTGCTGACACACAATACAAGAGTAACACAGAATGTTGCAATCAGTCATCCAAAATTCAACAATCACCACTCAAAATACAAGAGTCGCCCAAAATGCAACAATCAGTTGCACAAAATACAACAATCAGCTACACAAAATACAACAATCACACAGAATACAACAATTAGCTGCACAAAATACAACAGTCACACAGAATGCAACAATCAACTACACAGAATACAACAGTCACACAGAATGCAACAATCAACTACACAAAATACAACAGTCACACAGAATGCAACAATCAGCTACACAAAATACAACAGTCACACAGAATGCAACAATCAACTACACAGAAT
>OMNV01029407.1:0-19319 GCA_900303265.1 Brotula barbata
ATTGAAGTCACCCTTACAGCAAACAGCCACCAGACATTATCCACCAGCTGCTAACAGAGTGGATCCTAGTACTGGAGGGCTGGAGAGGGCCGCCAAGAAACTGTCAGTCAGGTCTGCGAGGCCCCACTTTACACACACAGCTAAGTTTGCTCAGGCTTGACAGCTCATACCACGTCAGTTGCTGAGGATTTTGGCCTCCTTTTATTTTTATAGGTTATTATTCCTCATTTTTTTGAACAGCACTGTAGAGTGTTAATTGTATAAATGTGTATTTTCTGGCTTTTTAAGGTTTCTGTGAGTCATTCTGAGAATAAAAAAATCACTTTTCTGTGTCTCGTCATTTGAACACCCAATAAAGGTAAAAACTGATTATTGTGAACATGAACATGAACACAGCACATATACACAGATACTAAACTATCTTATGAGTGAGAGTATTTCCTCACTTCACTCACTTCACTCTGATAAGCAATGAATCATGTATATGACAAAGCACTTTAACTACATGTAAGTGCATATTTTAGTCTTACATTTTAGGTTAATTCCAGTACAATATTGATTTTTTTTGGCTTCAATCAATCAACACATACAGCATTTTGGAAAGTCTGCCATGTTTTGTCTGTCTGTTGTGAGGTGTATTCAGGTCATCTTTGTAGTTGTGATGTTTATCCTGACTGTACCAGGTGTCAGTATGATATGTGTAACATGTTTGGCTTTAATTTTAGTTTTCTGCTCCAGTTATCCACTGCTTGTGTATGAAGGTTTCGTTTGAGCAGATTACGACACCAATAAAGGACTGAAACAGTATAAAATATTTTTTAAATGGTCAGTTTCCCTGTTTATGCTCTCACTCCCTCACAGTACTTTCAAATTTCAGCAGAGAGCTAATGGAGGGACACGGTTGTTGTTTTTTCAAACTTTTTTTATTGGGTTTTGTAAAAACATACAATTTTGTCATCAGAATATTTGTAAAAATAACAATAAATATATTCCATTTATAAAAAAAGACTGTATAAAAAAGTGATAATTAACATATTGCTAACCCCAGAACACCTTTTAAGAGCTACGAAAACAAACAAAGAAAACAAAAACAAAACCGAACATGTAAACAAACACACAGAAAACAAAACATCAGTCTAAATTAAATCGTGTCCATAATCAACACTAAAAAAACAGAGTAACTGCACACCAGTCCCAGTCAAACCGTTAAATACTCATATGAGCTCATTAAATCGATCATTCTCTCCCGTTCAGTATCTTTAATGTTTCTGTCATTTTGTCTAATACCTGCTGCCACCCGCCCCCAAAACACATTCATCTTCCTCTTCCTCACATCTGCACCGTCCTCGGGTTTGCTCCGTCGGGGCACGGCCGAGGCGTTGTCGGTGCAGGAGCCGGCCCGAGTCCCCCATTCTTTATCCAAGGAGGACCGTGATGCTCTTCAATTCAATTCAATTCAATTCGCACCAAATCACATCAAAGGTTATCTCATGGCACTTTACATACAGAGCAGATCAAGATCATACTCTTGAATTTGTAGAGATCCAACATTCCCCCATGAGCACTTGGCGACAGCGTCAAGGAAAAACTCCCCGTTTAAAGGGAAGAAACCTCCAACAGAACCTGGCTCTAGGTGGGCGGCCATCTGCCTCGACCGGTGGCTCCAGCCTTTGTTCGGGGGCTACAACCGGAACGACTACAGGAGCACATCCGCCTGTGTGCACCCTAGACTTTGGCCGAGGCCCTGAATGTAGCAGAGCGGTTGGAACGTGTGCTGGGTTCAAGCGTGAGATATTAGGCTCGTCAAGCAGACTACGAGGGCAGAGACAATGAGGAGACGACCCGCCAAGCCATCAGCGCAACCCCACAGCGACCACGACAGGGAGCCCAGAGAACCACCAGTCAGTCTATGGAGGCGTGTTACCAGTGTGGAGAGCCGGGTCACATTGGGGACCTCTCTCCTAGCATCTCGAGGCAACGCAAGACAAATTTGTGACGTTCATGTTGAGCTTGTCAATCGCTCTTAGTCTGGCTCCTCACCTGGGACCAATTTGCCCAGGACGGTCCTACCAGGAGCTGATGTTACAGATAGCTTAGCATAGCTCCCAGGATCATTAGCACCCAAACACCTCCACTGCGATAAGGTGGCGATTCAAACGGGGGTGTTATTATGATAATACCCCGATAAAAATAATAATAATAATAATAATATCATTGTTACTATTATATCTTGTTGTTGTTGTTGTTAGTGGTAGTAGTTGAACCACCGCTAGAACTGCAATGAATAGTAAAACTACAAGTACTAATGGTGTTACTATAGTACAGGGGTCGGCAACCTCAGGCACGCATAGTCATTGGCACACTGGCAAAGGCCCTCTCAGTAGATCTATCGTTTAAAATCACCCGTCAAGGATGGTACCAGCTCATGAGTGACAGCGTGAGTTTGAGTGACATTGCGAACTCCCGCCCACACACCGCAGCTTGCAGGTGCAGCCGCTGTCCTGCTGCCCCGCCCACATTTACCACAGAGACCCGCGCTTTAGATGCGGTAACTGGTAACAGTTAGCTTGCTGATGCAACGCGGCCTGCTAAAATGTCTAAAGTTAGGGCATTCCAGCCGTCTTGGACAGAGGAGTTTGGTTTTGTGTGTCAGAAGGACCGTGCCGTTTGCACTTCATGTTTTGAAAATGTTGTGTGCCGAACATCAAGTGTTAAGCGACATTTTGAGACGAAGCACGAGACGGCTTTCAAAGACAAGAGATAAAGCACGAGCAGGTATGGGAAACAAGCCGGCACCATCAAAGACTTTGCTACCTCTAAAAATCACGCCACTGAAGCTAGTTATCACATTGCTCATTGCATTGCTAAGCATGGAAAGCCGTTTACCGATGGAGAATATGTTAAGGAGGCTTTTCTCAGTTGCTCGGATGTGCTTTTTGAAAACTTTGTACTATTTGTAGTTGCCTCAGCCTACACTTGGTTGTAGTCTAAATATGTGGCTGTTTACAAAGTTTTTGATGCACTGTAGTCTTTGTTTTGTTACTCTCCCAGTGTAATATGTTTTAACTGACTTACTGAAAGCAGTGTTTTGAAATGGGATCCATGCATAATTTGTAAGCCACTGCTGTGAATAACAGAAAAAACTATCTTTAATGCTTGCATATGGCCTGTATGGAATAAAATTCCAGATGTGTTAGAAATCTTTTTGTATTTTGTGTGTGTGTGTCATACCGTAATTTAACTTTGTTTTAGCCTACTGTTGGTTATGGCACACTCATTGACAAGAGAATTTCAAGTTGGCCCTCCATGTCAAAAAGGTTGCCGACCCCTGCACTAGAGGGTAGTTCAGAGTCGAAACTTTGACCACAACAAACATGGTGACGGTGGAGGAGATCCTGATAGTGTACCTGTTAAGAAAGAGGGAAAAGGGGAAAATTCTTTTCCTCTCCTCAAAAAGTTTTGTAATTATTTTCACTGTCTTCTTTATCGTGGCTCGCTGATCTCACTTGAACTATTGGTCACACTGCCTCCATCCGTATCTGTAGGCTTTCACACAATGTGCACAAATATGGATGAATTGAACGCAGGGAATGGACAGAAGGCTCCCTCCTTGTCTGTAATTAATGTCGAGCATAAAGGAGCCTTTAGCTGTTGGCATCTGATACACTGGCAACCTAAGGCCAAAACCTGCTGTAACAGCACAGCATGTAATTGCTCATCTTGTTGTCAAAATGTATCACTGCAGGTGCTCTGGTGGCTCTTTAGGTAGACCACATGCCACATACAGCACCGGTGCAGACTGGTTTAACATTGTTGCATCACCTTCTTCATGTCAAGGTGATGCAACGATGCGTTTTCTGATTGAGTCATCACTGAACAAAAGCGAAACCTTTTGTTAAGTGATCAGTTTGCTTCCCAGAGCCCAGGGTGAGTAATCATCATTCAGCATTGACCTGTTCAAAGAACGACTTGCTAATTACGTCTAGAGGCACAAACCTCCGTGATACTTAGTTAGCCATGTACAGAACTCATAATCCCGTGTTAATACTGTATAGAGTTTTGTGCTCTCTAGGTTCTTGTATGTGGTTTAATGAACATTCAAACCTCTGGGGGATGTTGCTAGACCTTTGGACAGTTAGCAAATCCATGGGGACTTTAGGTGAAATTGGACCAATTGGTAAGTCACAACAGTTAAGCTAAGTCTTAATAATACCTTGTTCTGCTTCTTTGTTCCAGGCCTGATGATCTTTGTGACTATAACAGTCCAGCTGCAGACAATTGCCTGACCTCCAGTCCACGACAGAATGACTCACACTCTGCCCTACCAACCCCTGTAGATACCTTCCACATAGCTACAGCAATACAAGATACGCCAATACTTCCCAAAAATATCCCTAAACTCAGTTCGCCACCACCTCAAAATACCTCATGCTCCATGACGATATGCCCCAATCTCAACCTGCTGCCCACCCAAACCTTCTCACAAGCCCCCTCACCATGCCCCCACACGACTCAGCCACTTAACATCCACACCACCCCACTATCCCCCACCAAGAACACAGTAGATACTACTCTACTGACACCACTTTTGCCAGAAAATACCTCACACACCACCCCATTGCTACCCCTTAAACTTGCTGTGACTTCACCGATTTTTATCCAATCACATCCCAATTTGACTCTAAATCCCGCCCACAGCCCCAGCCAATCACCGCCAACTGTTAACCAAAACATAACACAGAATATCCCCAGATCTCCCCCCAACACACCTCCAAAATGTCTCTCCGACAGCCAAATAAAGAGTTTACAAAAAGAAAATGTTACCCACCATCCCTCCAAATCACCCCCAACCTCACCCCAGATTTTCATACGTAGCTCCCCAGTATCCCAGAAAGTTTCTCTTCAGAATATTACCCAGAATTCTTCTCAGTCAACCCCGTGTTCTGCTCAGCAACCTGACAAAGCTCCTCCTTCACCTGTGTTAAGGTGCACCCACCCAGACACCTTGTTGCTAAACTCGATGACCTTCACCTCCAGTGACTCCTCCCATTTATACACTCCTATGTGTCCCTCCTCCTTTTTACTCTGTCCGGACTCTCTGGGTCCGACCATTGTTCCTCCACCCGCTGGCCTGCCTCCGTTTTTGTCATCTATTGCTCCTCAGCTGGCTGCCTCCCCACCAGCTCTGAGCCCGCCCCCTCTGGAATTCACTCCGCCCCCTGCACAGCTGCTGGGCTCTGATGATGAGGAGCAGGAGGATCCCTCAGATTACTGCAAAGGTCATCACTTTTATTTAATGATTTTTGTTCAGAAAATAACCTGGAATATATCCTGATCACAATTTGCCGCATTTAGCGTAATCAGGAAAATACCTACTGAGATTTTTATTTGTTTGTTCATTTCTTTATTTAATGAAATTGTAGATTTTGGAGTTTGGACTCCCTTTATTCTGTGAATTTACACACTTAAAATTGTATGAAACATGTTTGGTTTATGGTTACAAGAATTAAAGGCACAGTGATACGATACGCAGCACGATACCTGGTGGGCGATACGATACAAGGACTATCTTGGTTTATGTAGAATACGATACGATTCAATTAATTTAAATCAATACAGTGGCTATTTCGCCAAAATCTCAAATAAATACCATAGTGCAGGATTACTCAAAGTTTGAATCATGCCCCCTGTGTGGTTACTATTAATTTCCCATGAAGCATTACTCCCATAGGGGACGGGTACTCGCTGAAAGAAAAGGGACAGTTTTGAAGTGTTATGAATATAACACAGGGTTTCTTCTCTTAAATTAAAGGCAATATTGACCACTTGCACTACGTAGCTTGTTGTTTTTCCGCTTCCACACTGTCTGTATGTTTACTTCCTGTCAAAGCTAGGCTAACGTTAATTTCACCTCCAAACTGATCCCTGCTCTTTATGCGTTAAATTATTTAACTTTCACATTTAACTTTGTATACATTGTTAATAGTATTTGCTGTTCATTTTTGCAAGCTTTTTGTTTTTTTAAGCATTTTTGATCATTTTAATAAGCACCTCAGTGTCTGAAAGCGTTTTTGAGAAAAGAGAAGGAATCAACACAGACATGTTGACGGATTCGATAGCCATTCTACTCAAACAATGCAGGCAATGCCACCTTTCTAAGATGATGAAGTCCACTCAGAGTTTGATCTTTTCTTGTCGGGAAATGCCTACTACACACCCTGGACCAGTTGGTGATAGTGAACCCCGCCTGAAAATGTTAACCTCCCATTTTACCCTAGGCTTAGCAATAGCTGGAAAAGAGTGACAGCCCACAGAGGAGAACTTATCCAATGAAGAGCAAAGAGAGAAAGTAAACGGATGGGCAGAGCGGAAAGTGGAAATACTTAACACCACATTGTGCAAGTGGTCAATAGTCCAATAGTATATTTCTTCCCATTCTTTACTATGATCTGTCGTGTTTTCTTGTGTTGTGTTGTATTTATGCTATTTTTGTGTTGACAGTGTTTCTGTGTGTGTTTCAGGTGGTTACTACCCAGTTAAAATAGGAGATCTGTTTAATGGGAGGTATCATGTAGTCAGAAAACTTGGCTGGGGACATTTTTCTACTGTCTGGCTTTGCTGGGACCTTCAGTAAGTAATGCATGCACACACACAAACAAACACACACACAAGCACACACTCACTCCCTGCTGTAAGCTCCTCTGAACCAAATCACACCTGAATTGTGTTTGTATCCCCTTAGCCAGTATAAACCCAGCATCAGCTCTCAGTGCCTTATTTGTTTTTATTTAGGAGGAAGCGCTTTGTGGCGTTGAAGGTGGTGAAGAGTGCTCCACATTACACTGAGACAGCTCTGGATGAAATCAAACTGCTGCGATGTGTGAGTCTCACAAACAAACACTGAAGGTTTCCTTCAAAACACACAAGTCAGCACAACACACAAGCCCAGAGGCCTTATTCAAATGTTAAGGGGCCTCATTAAATCCACTTTTTTTATTTTCCCTCATTGGATTTTTTTCACGTCGTATTTTCCCCAGATTCTGCTTTTGATTTGTTCCATTTCTCCAATTTTTTCAAAAGAATAATTAAATTGTTATGATTTAGTTTTAACAATAAAAGTTTCAAATAAACTGCCTCAGTACCAGTATAACTTCAACATCTTTAATGACTCATAAAGAAAAGTATAACTCTTTATGAATATTTATGCATAATCAGTTCTGGACTATTACTAATTTTTCTGTTATGAATTTAAGTGTATCAACTTTAATATTCTGTGACTCACTAACACTCATACACCCACACGCAAACGACCCTATAGATCACTGAATTGTCAGTCTCAGAGTGCTTCCTTTCCTACCTCCTGCTTTTTAGCATGATGTCAGACTCTGCTTAAAATTACGCTGTGCTGTGAAATCACTGGCCCCTATTTGCTCCGGTTTGACTGATGACGTCTCCCAGGGCTGATTCCATACAGAGTTTCAGGATAGCCACCTGCCTGATATGTTGTAGCACAGCATAGGTATTACTGTGGTTTCCGTTAGAGCTCCACAATTTCTGTCTGTACCCAACAGGACTCGACTGACTCATAAATCACAAAACTTCTCAAATTGCATCACAACTTTTGAGAAAACCTGCTGCAAAATCAAGTGTATTAAAAAAAAAAATCACACAAAGTCACATTTTCTCCAGTACTCTTTGCCTGGGTTATAGTTCTGTATGAAAACATTCTCCTCTGCGTCAGACTGGACACAAACACAAATTCCTATAGGTCTGTTAGGGTTCAGGATGAAAACTTAATGTACTGCAGTACTGTGCAAAAGTCTTGGTCCACCACCATCAAACCTGGTGTAATAGACCTTTTCCCCAGCAGTCATTCTGACAGGAAATAGTGATGAAGGTAGGACAAATTCGGGTGTTATCAGTGACATTAATTACAGTTCCATTCCATTTAGATTGAAGAGAGCCTGGTTCCTGCTGTTGCTCAAGTGTAAGGGGAGGTCACACTAAATACTTTATCCTCTAGAAACTGATTTTTTTTTACTGATTATTAATACTGCATACACGTTTCCTGTATTTTCTGGTTGTATTCTAATAAAGAGATGTATAGCATTGCTAAAACAACAAATGGTGATATGGTGGCCCAAGACTTTTGCACAGTTCTGTACACCGGGCTGGGCCAGATGCAGACAAGCCTCCCCAATTACTGGGGTTGGTCCGAACAAGAATTTCAGGCCCAATTCAAGCTCAAAGATTAATTTTGTGTGTGTGCGTATGTATTTGTTTGTATATGTGTGTGTATAGGTGAGGGACAGTGACCCCTCTGACCCCTACAGAGAAACCATTGTCCAGCTGATTGATGACTTTAAGATATCTGGAATCAACGGCATCCGTATCCTTTTCTGCTTGTTGATAAAGCCAATTACCTTACAGCAAATTCATTTTGACAGTGTTTTTACAAGCAAACAATGATAATGGTTACAGACAAATGGGTTGCTGATTCATGTAGCCCCTCTGATACAGAAAAAAAAAAGCAAAATGGCTTCGTTCAATTTTAATCCTGAATACAATGGGCTTTTCCTTACAGTAGGAAGTTCATGTTGATTGAATACAGAGGAATGAAGGAATGAGTGAAAGAGTGGTCGCGAAGATAAATTCAAACAATAACAATGGAAGGGAAGTGCAGACACAGATACAGGAAGGGAGTGAAGTGTGACAGAGAGGTAAGGTGCTGTGAAAAGACTTCCTCTTCACCTGCAAGATCCTTTTTCTGCATCCTGTGTTCCTGCCTTCCTGTCTCAGTTGTTTCCTCAGCCTTGGCTCAGATGTGTGTATGGTTCTGGAGGTTTTGGGTCATCAGCTATTGAAGTGGATCATCAAGTCCAACTACATGGGTCTTCCTCTGGTCTGTGTGAAGGCCATAATCAAACAGGTATGTCACAGAACACTGGTTAATCCAAGATTTTTGGAGAGCAGTCCTTTAGGAGGATGGACTCAATATGCAGATCTGTAGGGCCTCAAAGTGAACAGGATGCGACAAAAATCTTTGTACACATCCGTTTGTCTCTGTCTCTTGCTGCATTCATGCAGGTTCTGCAGGGTCTGGACTACCTGCATACCAAGTGCAAAATAATCCACACCGACATCAAACCAGAGAACATCCTGCTGGATGTTGACGAGGTTTACATCAGGAGGCTGGCAGCTGAAGCAACTGTCTGGCAGCGAGCTGGAGCCCCACCCCCCTCAGGGTCATCAGGTGAGGGGAGGTCATGTGATTTGAGTGAAAGATGTAGCCAAACAGAGAAACTGTGTATGTTGGTGTTTGTAGATTTGTGGCCTGCTAGCTACTGACGTAACAGTTTACTATAAAGTGAATGAATGAAATACATCATGATTGATAAATGGTTCAACACAATTGGCTGGCTTTGTTTTATCAGTTAAGTCAGACCTGGTACCAGATTTTTTTCTGATTGGTCTAAAACAGGGGTGTCAAACAGACGGCCCACAGGCATGCCAAAGGGTCCAATTGGGCCCACTGTATGATTTTGAAAATGGTGAATATTACAGATATCATTGCAATAAATTGAATGGCTATTCCTGATTGCCCACTGGGGGTTCCTTCAAAGAGAGACTAATGAGAGAAGGGTTATGCCATGGAGTTCTATTTGTGCCTCATTGCTGAGTATGTATGCGAACTTTCTAAGAACAGAACTCTTTCACACAAAGAAACAGCGGAGTGTCACGCTGAAACTCTGATGTTAAAAAAACGATATTTCTGTTATTTCTAACCTATACTGTAATGATATCTAAATAATTGAAATTCTGCATAGTTTTTCTTGAAATGATAGTGGAAAATGGCTCAGTGTTTTGTTTTTCCCTTCAGTTAAAACTTAACATGATTTGCTCCCGGATTTGCTAAACTAAATAATGGCATAAGGTATAAATGATTTCTTTGATGATAACGAGGTCCTAATGTAAATAGTTCTCTAGAACGTTTCTTTTTATTACTCTGCAGCATTACTGGGAGCTGTCGTTTCCACATGGCGCTGCTGCCAGTCTGTCTGCTTCATGAGCTGTCGTCTACTCTTCTCCTGTCTGTCGGTTCTAACTTTGCTGTTTTCTCCTGTCTGTTTTTTATTCTGCCTTTCTCATCTTCCATCATCCTTTCTCCTTCCTCTTTTCCCTCCCTCTGTTTCTCATTTACTCTCTCTCTGTCTCTCTCTCCACGTGTGTCTCTCTAGTTAGCACGGCTCCCAGGGATCTTCAGGTAAGTTTCTAGGTGTGTGGATTACAGATGTGACACTCACCGGGTTTACATTCACTCAACACTCAGTCCTTACGAGGATTCAGTGTTAATTTTAACAAAAATAAGGACAAAATATTTTTTTGTTATCTATTTTACTGTGATGATAAGGAAAACATGCTTGTCCTTGAAAATAAAAATGATAATCATTTTTCAGCTCTGATGGATAAAAAAATATGATCGCAAAAACAACTGCAAAAAAAAGAGAAAAGAAATGGCATAAAAACTATTTGGTGAAACATAACATCAAACTGGATTATGTGGACCAATGAACCGTCATGCTCCTTTGAGCATACAGAACTTGGAGAGAGGCACAGCTGAACCAGCTAGTTATTATGTCAAATATGTTAGTCAAATATGTTGTCAGCGACTTTGGCAGGGAGAAGAAAGAAGAAGAAAGAAGGGATGCACTTCACCCTCAATATCTCAGCTGAGCTGAGATTGAAGGTAGAGTCCTTGTGACTACATTTTTGTACAAATTACAGCAATGGAAATGGCAAAAATAAAGATACATTTTCACTGAAAGACCATTACAAAAACAACTGAAACAACTTTTTTTTAGATCAAAATTTGATCTAAAATTGCATAAATTACAGAGGACTAAAATAAAATGAAAGAATATTGGAATGACTTACTATAGCTTAAAACTACAATCCCTGCCAAAATGGACACTGCTGCAATTTAAGGCAAAAATATGATTAATCCAGATACATCAGAATAAAAAGGAAAAACCCATAATCGACACATTCTGATTAAGTTTACGTGATAGAATACATTGATCTTCAATCATATGATCTAGGTTTGTTCTTTGGAGTATATGTAGGTGAATTTGTGTCAATTTTAATTGCCTCAACATGTTTACGTGATATATAATTTCTAATGTACTATAATGGAAGTTCATGTGAACATAGTGAGTGGCTATATCAAACTTCATGGGCTGCAGCATTTCTAGACCACATAACATGCAGTATATTCTCATAACACAACTAGTTTAAGAAAGCATGTACATTTTTGTTATGTTATTTTTTTTATTTTATTTCTGCTGATAAAATATAGAAGATAAATAATTATAACTAAGTATAATGATTATAATAATTTGATGTGAAAGTACGGATGTTTTTGTTGGTTTTTACTGCAATAATCCTTAGATTTGCTTTTTTCCCTTTGTGTTTGACATCTAACAGTAGTAGGGGGTAATAACAGCAGGATTCCCATAATCCCACGCACAATATTAATTATAGTACATTCATTTTTCAAGTGGAGCTCCAAATCTTCTCTCCAGTTGAGATTTGATATGGCGTTGTAAGAAACTTCATTTTGGAGGAAACAAATCTCGTGTGAAGTCAAGTCATCTTAATAATATGATTTGTGCCAATGTGCTGTACACAACACCGTAAGACAAGTCGAAGAGATTGGAAAAGAGAGTAGAACGTATCTAGAAATATTTTAAAAAGGAAGACAGATGCAGCTGTTCGAAGATGATGCTGGCTGCACCTTACCAAGGATGTACCCCATGAAATGAATCACAGCTAGTTCTAGGTCATGGTCATGTCTACCTCTATCTGTTTCACTACTGCCCCTCAGGGATGCTTGCTGTGTTTTGACTGGTTAACACTGGGCCGGTTACACCAGTTACAACTGAGGCAATTCACAACAAAATCAATCATAAAAAAAAAAAACTATGAAAAAAACAAATCCATTCTCCTATTACCTTTGAAAACCAGGCAGTGACGGTTGCCATAGTTACCTTGTGATTCCCTATTCTCAAATGAGGTTCCTGACACTTGTTAGACTTAAGCTCCTGGCTCAACACATGTAGTTTTAAAGCTGAAAACACAGAACGATCTTATATGTTGGCATTTGATTTCACACCAAACAAGTTTAGTTTACAATGAAACTACTTTTAAAGGTTGATTTACTTACTCAAGCTTGGAAATGTTTTGGAAGTATAGAAATGTTGGTGCTGGTGTTTGTACACTGCTAACAAAGGAACATGTGTTAAACCTGTTTATTTGTGTGTTTGTCCAGGCTGGTAAACTGTCGAAAAACAAGAAGAAGAAGTTGAAGAGGAAAGCAAAGCGTCAACACAGGCTGTTAGAGGAGAGACTGGTAGATATACAGGTGCTGATACTCTACTACTGTACTCTCACTTGTGTTTTTACCACTGCTACTACAACACTCAGTCCCTCCAGGATTACTCAGAGTTTTTTTTGTGATCATTTAGATTCAAAATGCTTGATTTTGCAGCGGGTTTTCTCAAAAATTGCAATGTAATTTCCTAAATGTATGATGTCTCATGTTGGTTAAGATTTGACTGACACAGGGAAGTGCAACGATTGATGTTTGTGGGAAACGGATTTTAGCCTACCAAATGGCAAGTGGCTTGGTTCTCATTACGGGATCACATCGTCCATTAATGCACTTCATGTTTTGAGAAGAAGAGAGGTTTCTTACTGAGCTTTGCTAGCTGCAAACGGATTAAGGTTATTTCACATGAATTTTTGAAAATTGCAAACCCCCACAAATTTTGCTGAAGTAGCTCGATTTTGCGTTAATTCTTGTGATTATAAGATTGCAATTTCCTGGAGGGACTGAACAATACTGCTGAATAGTACAGGAAGTGAGAAAATATAACTTCATTCTACTCATTTAAAGTTTTGTCTTTCTGCTCATCTTTCTGTCCAGAGAATGGAAGATGAAGATAGTCAGTTAGGCCAAGCAGAGGAAACGGATCAACAGAGTAACTGTGAGTTAATTACCAAGCAAGGAAAATTAGTTTAAAGTGATAAAAAGTGATAAGCTTTTCCGTTTTTACAAAGACAAAGATTGAACACTCTCATTAGATTGCTCTCCTTAATCTTTCGACAGCACCAAAGCTTAAAGGTGTGCAGTCCTAACGTAATGATGTTGACTTGTTTGGGAATATTAAGGTGAAGTAGGGTGACATCACCTGTCTGTGACAGTTTGCATTGAATTATTGGTGTGGTGTTTCACCTACCTGTTATTGTATTGTGTGGTTAGGTTACTATTGTTAGATTTCATTCACCAGTGGAAACCCCCCACAAACTAAGGATTATTACATTAAATGAAGATTGATTTTGGATAAAACCTCTAATCGTGGTATTATAGCAGCCTCAAACTCTTAACTTTCTGTCTGGTTCTGTGCAACAGTACAAATAATGTCCAGCTTCCCCCACTCTCTTCAGGCGCCCCGGTCACTAACGGCAACGTTGCCTGGACCACAGCCAATAGTAAGGTCAGCCCAGAGTCAGCCTCCTCGTGGTTGGAGGACAGGTGTAATGGCCACGCCCCTGGACGCTTCCCCAGCCCGGCCTCTGGTCTATCGGGGTTCTCCAGTTCTGTAATGTCAGCTACGTCCGAGTCGGCACTTTCTACGCAGTCAGGATGTTCAAGTGGAAGAGAAGGTGCAAACACACACACACACACAGAAAATCCTGGTAGGACTTTTTCAAACTAATGTCTTTGAAAATAAAGTAAACACATAAATGCTTTCCCTGCAGTGTTCAGTGCGACAGATTTCCTCCTCAGTCCTCTGGATCCTCAGAATGCTGACAAGCTGCGAGTGAAGATCGCAGACCTGGGCAATGCATGCTGGGTGGTGAGACTCCCTTCATTATGTCTTCCCTCTCCTCTTCTTCTCCATCATCTCCCTCCCTCAATTCAGCTCAACGTGCTTCCTCTCTTCCTTTGTTTACCCTCTTTCTCTCTTTTTCTGTCCCCTCCTTGTCACCTTCCGTTTCTCACTCTATCTCTTGCTTTCTCTCTCTCTCTCTCACTCATTCACCCACCCACTCGGTCTCTCTCGCCTCCACCCTCCAGCACAAGCATTTCACAGAGGACATTCAGACCCGACAGTACCGGGCCCTAGAGGTCCTGATTGGAGCAGAGTATGGACCCCCAGCTGACCTCTGGAGCACAGCCTGCATGGTATAATGACAAATCTGTCATGTAAACCATTAATTCATTTAACAATAAGATAATCAATAATCAAATGAATAATCTTTATGTTTTAGGCCTTTGAGCTGGCAACAGGAGACTACCTGTTTGAACCACATTCAGGAGAAGATTACACTAGAGATGAAGGTACGACACACGTGCACTCTGATAAAGCTTTACTCGTATATCACTGCACTCAAGAAACTTGGATACATTTGACATACTATTACAATTAACAACAACACGACTAAGAACTCTCAAGTATACTAGAATAATAAAGAGAGTATTCACATTAGTGTAACGTGAAGTACTTTGAGTACATCAGTCTTCCTCACTGTACTCAGAGGACTGTCTGTGAGCATGATGTACTAAGTGTGTGTTTCTGTGTTCAGATCACATTGCCCACATCATCGAGCTGTTAGGACCGATCCCTCTGCCCTTCGCTCTGTCTGGCAGGTACTCCAGAGAGTACTTCAACAGGAGAGGTGAGATTGGCTGTCTCTGCATGTCACTCTTTTACTCAAGTCTCAGTTTATCCCGGTCTGTTGGTCTTTTTTTCCTTCTTTTTCTTTCTGTCTGCATTCCACTTCCGCCTGTCTTTCTCACAGTGGCCATTACAGCTCAGCACACTGCAGCGTAAGAACACACAAATTGACAAAACACAAGCAACGACAGAAATGCGCTGCAAGTAGCACACAAGACAGTCGAAGCGTTTCTCGGGATGCAAAAAGTGGTAAACCTGGGACACACTTGTAGTTCAGTGCTTTGTGACTTTTGAAGTTATGAAGACAGCTACTGTCACAAATAATTTACTATTTTTTAAAGAGAGGTTAAATAAAGGGGGTGAGATCTCAGTCTTGAAAGAGAGTGGGGGCATCTAAAAATAGATAATTATCTATTACACACTCAACTGTGCATTAGAACCGGTTACCTTCACACCATTCTGTTTCCTAAGCTTATGCAGTAGCAGTCGGACAAAGGGACAAGTGGCCAGCATTCCACTTGTAGGTGCCTGGGTCATTCCAAAATTTGTTGTTTGTTATTGTATTACGTATTGTTGTCATAGTTTTGGTTAAGAAGACACATTGTGGTGTGATTGAACAGATTCAAGATGTGTCTTTCATTGCTGCTTTTAAATTTTATTAATGGAGACACAACTTTTATACCTTTATTAAAGTTATACCAAGACAGAATTTATTGGTCCAAATTGGGTAGAGACAGTGCTGGAAAACGATGTCATGTGTCCGACTTGCAGCATGTTTGTCTTAGCATGTGTTGTGTGAATTAGCAGCACGTGTTTTCAAATTGATGAATATGTTTTCTGAACTTGCTTGTTTTTTGTCTGGTAGCGTGTCTTCTCTTAAGTTGCAGTTTGCTGAGATCAAAGGGCCACTGAGATTCTCTCTGTCTCTTACTCTCATATACTGTCTCTAGGTTGACTGTTATCCGTCTTCCTGTCTTTTGCTTTGCTTCTCTGTCCCTCCCCAACTCCCCCCTTGTGTCTAAGTACCGGTATGAGGCCTCTCTGTCTTCTTCCTAACCAGTCTCTGTCTCTCTCCTGCACTGGCCCATCTCTCCCTGCAGGCGATCTACGTCACATCTCCAGCCTTAAACCGTGGGGTTTATTTGAGGTTTTGTTGGAGAAATACGAGTGGCCGCTGGATCAGGCGGCAGAGTTCAGCGACTTCCTTTTGACCATGTTGGAGCTGCAGCCAGATCGCAGAGCCACCGCCGCACAGTGCCTGCAGCATGCGTGGCTGAGCTCATAGACACACACACACACACACACACACACAGAGTAACTGAGGAGTTTTAGAAGAAATATCATCTAATACAACATTTTTATTTGAGAAATTATCACATTTCAATTGGCATTGGTGCGTCAATCTCGCAGTTTAAGTGGCCACATTCACACGCACAGCAGTGGTCCAATACCAGTCGGACTAAGATCATTCTGTCCCTTTTCCACTTAGGGGCTGAATTGTACAGAGAAGGCGGCCTGAATCGTTTTTCCCACTATACTCAAGGCTGAGCTGAAACGAGCTAAGGGGAGCATCTTAAATGTCTTTCCTGTGCTGCGTTCTTTATTCTTGGTTTTGGATGTATGTGGATGTCCGTTAGTTGTATATTCAGGCTGTCTAATCCTACCACTGACCTTAACCTTTAACCTAAAAATGTAAAGATGTTGGAATTGCAGGTCAAACGTGGTAATGGAGAGTCTCCCACAAGCTGAGATCCCAGTTTTTCTGGTAACACATGTAGATCTCTACCCCCCAGAGGGCCATGATGAGGTAATGACACACTGAACATTGCTTCATGACAGACGGAGACACCGTGTTTTAAGGAGCACAGAATTTATTACAGACATTTGCAGCAAATTGCAGAACATTTTTTAAAACTTGGTTCTAAATGTTTACAGCAATGGAGTCCCAGCATAGGACAGCAGAAGATGAGCAGGCAGTCAGCGCTTATCATTTCTCTGTTTTCTGAACCAATATGTCTTCAGTCTTCAATTCAGCATACATATAATCCATCAAGCAGTTCAGACTTAAATGGAATTTCACTGTAATGTTTGCTCTGCTGAAACAGTTCAGGGAGTGATTGATAATTAGGCACCATGCAGTGGATTGTGTGTTTGCTGCACTGCAGAGTGAAACATCCTGAGCTATCTGTGATGTTATGCAAAATACACACCCCGGACAGATCACTGCGTGCATGTAAATGTTGCTACTGACACCATCAACCATTGTTAGTACAACATGGTACAGTACTCCAATTTACTGTATGTTACACTGTCAACATAGTGTACTTTATAACGCTCAAATGTAATGTGAAACAGGGACACAGCTCTTCTTTCATTAACTAAAGGTGGGAAATGAACATCTTGATCCTCCGGCTGCTTCTTCCTAAATTCTACTGAAAATTCAAATTTTATTTTTAAGTGAAACTTTGTGTTGAATGTGACGGGTTTATGCTTTTTTTTGTGTTGCCAAACATCTCAAGTCTTGGTCTATTTCTCTTTTTGCCTTGTACAACGTCCAGCTGATCTTTGAGGTCCTGCGAATTTCCGCCATGTTTTTTTTCAGTGTTTGATAGCCAACAATTTGAAGCTGCTTTGTCTCAGTGATGACTTACTAAAAATGATCCCTGAGAAAACCAAAAGCGTGTGATGTTCTCTGTGTGAAGTGCTTTTAGGCAGAGCAGTGGAGGTGAGTTTTAATTTCCCACCACTAGGTTTTTCAACTCCTTTATTTCTGTTGAACTTTTTCTGTAAATCTGCTTAATTCTGTTATTCTTTGATATCTAGTATTCTGTTTCACTTCGAGTAAATTACTCTGCAATTTAGCAAAAATGTGCTGAATATTTTATCTAATTTTCTTATATTCTGTCATGTTAAATTCTGTTTAACCTCACTGTTACCCTGTAACTCTACTGACATGTCAGACGACTTTTGCTCTCTTTGCTGCTGTCATCACAGAGGTGGAGTTTGTTTTAATGATTCTTTCCTGAGCTGCTCTGCTTGACTTGTTGGTGTCCCTGAATGAATTCCGAGATGAATATAGATTAAGGATCAGTAATATTGACTTCTAAGACTCCTGAACCTCTTGTATCACTGATGATGAAGAATATTAGTCTTGGTTTAGACGTCCTCATAGCACACTGTAGCGTCCCGACAATAGCCAACCTTCTCACTGTGGAGCAGCATGTATTGATGATGCAGTTGACAGTAAATGCAACTCTGACCTCCTCACTTTACCTTTTGTCACCGGTTTCTATATTCAGATAATAAATAGTGCCTTAAAATGGGTTGTGATCTATCCTCTGTCACCAGGAAAGATGAAAGACATGAAAAATACATACCTTGAATGCATATCTGATATGTTCCCTGACCTCTGCCGGCTACACCACACTGCCTGCTGGATGGGAATCAAACCAGCAAGTACAATTAATGGAGAGAAGGCTCCAATTTATTATTATTACTAGATACTAAACTGTCATAGTATGACATTACAGGAGCAAACATGATGGCAGATTACAAAAGTAGTTGTCAGTCATTGTGACTGAACACAGAATGAAAAGCGACACACGTAAAGTCTGAGTGAAGAGTTGGGTCCATCTTGAACTTGTCACCTGTTTAGTTTGTCCAGACACAGGAACAGCGCGCCATGGACTGTGGGTCTTCCCTGTTCCGATAAAAGAGTAGCATTCTTTGCCACTCTGAATCCAACGGTTAGCACACGCGTTACTGACAGGATATAGGCCTTTAAAGAAGGTGGAGCCACCACACAGGTCAAGACAGTACCTGAAACTCAGTCCAAACAGGCTGAAAACTCATCCTGCTCACTTCTTCTTACGGACCACTGTCCATCCATCCTCTTCTTCCTGACTGGGAGGAGGAGGAGGACGAGGAGCCTCTGTTTTGTGCACAGTTGAACTAGATGCTTCACACTCCATCATCTGGACAAAAGAAAACCTCCAGTTAGACTTTTGTGCATGAAAAGAACAGTAAGAACATCTTCACATCCGATCAAAAGACCTGAAAATCATGAAATGTAAAATCACTATCATGTCATTATGACCCATCAAAACAGTAATTTATCTGACGATCAGACTCACCTCTGCCTCTTCCTCATCATCCTCATCAGACTTTGTGGGTGGTGCCACAACCTTTGCTCTCTCTGTCTTTGTCAGTTTTTCCACTGTCTGTCTGATCTGCTGCAGTGCCCCCTGCTGCCACTGAGTGAACAGCTGGCACAGAGATCCAGACAGCTGAAAATAACGCCAACAATCTGTCAGAAAGCTCTCCGGCCTTATGTTGCAGTAAAATATCCCCTGACAGACCATGATTTTGATTGGCTGATACTATCCATGGTTATTAAACCATGCCTAAATCCCACCCTGGAATATTAGGACTCTGTACGACCTGTGCAAGTGCAGTCCGATTAAAGATTACGGTGTTATGGACAATTAGAATGTTGCTACAGCCCCATATATATATATATATATATATATGTATATATATACCTACATATGGGGCTGTATAGACCAAACTCTACCAATT